>PVJH01002246.1:0-174989 GCA_004026705.1 Nesogale talazaci | reverse complement strand
CTACCCACCTTATATAGGTTTCTGAGGCTGTACATCTTTTCAGGAGCAGAACACCTCATTTTTCTCTAGCAGAGTCCCTGCTGGATTTGAACCACTGGCCCTGCAGCCAGTTAGCAGTCCAACACTTACAGCAGCAGCACCAGGGCTTCTTAATGTATGCATAGGAGGCTGAAAAGTGAACAGGAAGCCCCAGAGTCACGTTTCTTGTTTCTGAGGGTTTCCTTGGCCATACTGATTCAGTCAGAAAAATACTGCCCGCAGTTGGCTAGCTTCTGTCACTCCCAGAGACCATCTACAAACACCCACTGACCCAGTACCCAGGCCATGTTTTGAAACCTAAACTCTGAAACTGATCTGTTGCAACTTGGCTGGCAGGACTAACCACATCTGCTCTCAAGCAATTAAGAAACTGCAGCCTCACGAAGGCTAACAGGCTGTTGAAACAGGGCTTCTGTGGACCATTAAATATTCACAGCCTATCCTGATGGGGTGTCAGGACAGACCCCGAGGGAGTTACCGGCCCATGAATCCGGAGGAGCAGAGTGGAAATCAGTCTCCAAGGCTCTTTAATTCACGAGGAAATGGCTACCACCTACGTTTGCTTGTGTGGTCTTCATGTGCCCTCTGACTTGACCCTCACAACTCTGTTAGAGTCTCCCTGGCATCGAGCCCATTCCAAAACTTAGTGACCCTATGGAACTGCTTCTTGGTGTGTTTCTGAGGCTGTCAATCTTCACAGGATTTGAACACCCCATCTGTCTGACTCAGCAGGACTGAGGAGTTCAGACTGCCAAACTTGTGGTTACGAGTCCAATGCCTAACCCTCCATGCCCCCAGAGCTCTGAAGCTTTTTTATAGGCAGAGTGTACTGCTCCCACTTACAACTGAGGCCAAGTTGGAGGGGCTAGGTTATCTGTGTAAGAGACCCACAGTCACAGAGTCAGGGTTTGAACTCAGTTCTGCTCAAAGCTTTCAATGATGGCACGAAGTGTCCCCTTGGTCAGGAAATTTGTCAGTTCACAGAATAGCTGAAGCATCAAGTTCAAAACTCTTGCTTTTCTCTGATTTGAAACGACTGCTTTCATTCCTGTAACAGGGTATGCCTGTGTCTTGCAAAATGCTTTCGTTTCAAAAAATAAATCCAATACATGCGACAAAACAGCATCACAGATCTAAGGTAGTGTGGGTTGGGGGGGGGGGGAGAAATCTATTCCAACTTGATGGCTCATGGGCTAATGTCTGAAGATGTTTCCATAGAAACACGTTTTTAATATATATCCACAGCCTTCATGGTGTTTGCTTTTGTTTGCGATTCCTCTGTCTGGGCACACAATTGCTTGTTGGTGTGCTAACCCTCCACTCATTGGTCTGACCTCCCTCCCCCACCACGCCAGCATTTTCTCCTGATGGCAGGATGCTGTGTAAAATAGCATGCATTCAACACACACCACACACACACACACATACAAACCTCTCTAGTTTGTAATACCATTGTGAGTTTATACATCTCTAAGTGTTTGGTAGTACTTCAGCAGGGTATTGAGACAGAAAAATATATTTTTACTTGAACCTGGAACTCAGAAAGATAATTTCTTTGTTTATCTGGGACAGGGGTTGATGAAAAAAGATCTTAGTAGTAAGATCTTAGTAGTGGTTTAAATGCAGTGAGTATTTTTCTGAGAGGAGATGCATCTTCTTAGATCTTAAAATGAGATTCATTTATAACCAAATTTGTTTCAGCTGGCCTCACTAAAAAGAAAGAAAATATATACTGGAAAGTAATAGACACTCCAGGTTGCTGGCCTGATCAGCTGGGAGGGGGTCTGAGTGGCAGCTTGATTTACCTGAAGTTTTAAAGGCTCAAGGACTTCTTTAGGACAAAGCTGGGAGTCACCCTGGACTTTTCTCTTTCCTTCACATGCTATTTCAACTTTGCTACCTTTGAAATGCTCATGCCCAGGGGACTGGATATACAAAATGCTCCATGTCCTTATAAGGGGTTACTACTCAGCCCTAAAGCAAAATGAAACCCTGAAACACATGACGACAGATGGACCCAGAAAACATGCTAGGTGAAATAGGTCCATCACAAAAGGGCGATTATTATTGCAATTCCAATGACATGAACTATCTAGACCAAGCAAGCATGTAAAGACTGAAGTTTGTTTGAGGTCGCCAGTAGTGTGTGTGTGGAAGGTGTGTGTGTGTGGGGGGGGGGTGACAGAAGGTCGGGAGGAGACACACTGCTTAGGGGGCAGTGAATTTCTGTTAAGGGTAATGGAAAAATTTAGAAATAGTTAATGGTGATGGTTGAACAATATGAAAGATATAATTAATGTCACTGACATGTACTTGCTAAGATTGTAGCAGTTGCAAATGTTTTGTTAGCTAGACACTTATCACTATACAAAATTAAAACTATATTTCATGTATATCCACCTCTGCTGTCACCAGCCACCCTGATTCAAGCCACATCAGCTTTTACCTGGGATATTGCAATGGCCTGATTAAGTGGTCCTCCAGCTTCCTCTACGGAAACCTATTTTCTGCAGAGCAGCCACAATGATGCTGTACTCATAGGGACCCTATTGGATAGAATAGAATTGTACTCATACTCATACTCTAGCTTAGGGGACCCTGTTGGAAAGAATAAAATTGCCCCTGTAGGTTTCCAAGACTGTACGTCTATTTTTTTAAAAAATGGGAACAACTTTAAAATGGGTCAAGAAAGAGATCAAACGATAAGGCGTTACATTTTAGCCTAACTGCATCTCCCATAACCAACATTACAACGATTTTTGTCTAATAGTAAGGCTATTCACATTCCCAGACTATGGTCACAGAGGATTCCCTGGAGGCTTCATCTGTTTGGGGTCTCTGCAAATGGGTTTTTGGCTTCTACTGTCACCCATAGCCTTCAGCAAACCAGATGTTCAGAATGTAAGCTCCAATACCCTTTCTTTGGGATCTGAATTTTGTTGTTCATTATCCTTGGATCACACAGGCTGGCATGCTTCTTCCAGTTGGAC
Source organism: Nesogale talazaci (assembly GCA_004026705.1). NCBI lineage: Eukaryota > Metazoa > Chordata > Mammalia > Afrosoricida > Tenrecidae > Nesogale > Nesogale talazaci. The sequence goes on along the minus strand of PVJH01002246.1, from coordinate 171,960 downwards.
TTAGTTGGTTCATCACTTAGATGGTCGCTTGCTTGAAGACAAGTCTTGAAGACTCCAGACATGATTCATCCTGGTTGTCAGGCCTGTCTGCTTTCCTCACCACACTTAGTCACAGCACCCAAATCTCCAAGGAGCTCATCACAAGGGGGAGCGTCCACTAGGGCCACATCTTAAGAACGAATGGTTCTTAGATTAGGGCTTGAATTACATCCCAAGTCCATTCATGTAATTTATGGTTGATGTATGTCTCTGGTTCACTTTAGAGGCATCATTGTCATTTTATGATAGGGAACATTATAAATAATCCCCTGGGACATAAGGTAATTCCATTGATAGCTTAATTAATTTAGCCAGAATTTAAAACACTGTTGAGAAAAGGATATTATATATGTATAGACTGGTTTCTCAGGCAAAAATACACAAATTAATGACTTGCACAGATTAAACTCTTAAGTGACTGATCACCCTTTCTCTAAACAATGGGAATAGAATCATACCTACCATGAAAAAACAAGGAGTCCATTAATGCAGTAAATACACAGTAGCCTCAGGACATGATCTATTGGGCATCCTCTAAGCAGGAGACCTCAACCAAAGTCCTAATGTCTACCAATTCCATAACCTTAGGAGAACAGTGACCTGCTTTTGCTTACATTAGAGCATTTCAGCCTTAAGTCAAAGGAAGTATGTTAGTTCCTTAAATCTCTTAGAGGTGTGGTAAAACCCAGCTCACTTAGTGGTGTTTCCATATTGAGTTTTTCTGGTCTGACCTATGAAGGATTTTGTGCATCTCAAAAGTACAGAAACTGTAAATTTTTTAATTAAAAAGAATCATTTTATTAGGGACTCTTGCAGCTCTTAATACAATACATATAACCATCCATTGTGTGAAGCACTTTTGTACATAAGCTGCCACCATCATTTTCAAACACTTTATTTCTACTTGAGCCCTTGATATCAGCTCATTTTCCCCCACCCCCATCCTCCCTCACGATCCTGTGATAATTTAGAAATTATTTTTTTCATGTCTTATACCAACTGCTGTATCCCTTCACCCACTTCTCTGTAGTCTGTCCCATGAGAGGGGGTTATATGTTGATTGTTATGATTGATTTCCCCTTTCTCCTCCCACCTTCTTCTTACCCTCCTGGTATTACTACTCTCATTATTGGTTCTGAGGGATTCATCTGTCCTGGATTCCTTGTGTTTTGAGCTCTTATCTATCAGTGTATATGCTCCAGTCTAGCCAGATTTGTCAGGTAGAATTGATGTCATCATAGTCTGTAGGGGGGTGGAGAGAAAGCATTAAAGAACTAGAGGAAAGTTGTGTGTTTCGTTGGAGTTATCCTGAACCCTGACTAGCTCATCTCTTCCTTGCTACCCTTCTGTAAGGGAATGTCAAATTGTCTACAGATGGACTTTGTGTGTCCACTCTGCCCTCTGCCTCATTCACATCAATATGATTTTTGTTTTGGGTCTTTGATGTCTGATACCTAAACCCATTGACACCTCATGATTATTCAGACTGGTGCGCCTCTTCCATGTGGGCTTTGATGCCTCTCATCGAGATGGACACTTATGTACCTTCAAACTTTTAACACTCCAGGTGCCATAGTTTTTGATAGCTGGGTACTATCAGCTTTCTTCACCATATTAGCTTATGCATCCATTTTGTCTTCAGCGATCATGTCATGGAAGGTGAGCATCACAGAATGCTAGGTTATTAGAGCAAAGTGTTTTTTGCATTGAGGGAATACTTGAGTAGAGGTCCAATGTCCATCTGCTGCCTTAATACTTAGGAAATAAATATATGTACATAGCTCTATTTCCCTATTGTTATATATAAACATATCTACATGTATACATGCTTATATTAAGACCTCTATAAATGTTCTTTGCCTCCCAATTCTTTCCTCTGTTTCCCTTTACTTTCCTCTTGTCTTACCATCATGTTCAGCCTTCATTTGGGTGTTGGTAATTCTTCTCAGCAACACTGCTCTTGACCAAGCCCACCAGACATTCTATGTCCTCCTTGCCATTGATTTTAGATCACTTGTTATTCCCTTGTCCCTTGGTTTGTTGGCACCTCCTATCCTTTCTCCTGCCTTCCACCTTGCTCATGTCTCTCCGCCCCGTCCCCTGCAACCATCACTCAAGTTTTTTCCCCTCTGGATTGTTTATCCCACCTACGTTATCTAGGTAGATAGACATGCAGAGACAATAATGAGCATAAAAGCAAGACAAATTAAAACATAGCAACAAAAGAAAACAAACAACAAAACAAGGCAACAAATAATCAACAGCAAAAAAGAAAAACCTGCAAATAATTACAGGTCTATTGATGTTTCCGAGTGTTTTCCAGTTGAGTCTGATATGGTGCCACACTCTGGCCTCAAAGTCTATTTTTGGTATTCCTCAGGGACTTATTATGTTACATTGCTTCCCCTGCTGCTCTGTTGAACAGCTCAGTGTTTCGCCCCCATGTACTGGGGTCTGATTGGGAACGATTCCTACATCGTGTCTCCAGTGTTGTCCCGCCTAGTGTGATGGGTCATGAGGGATGTTGCGTCTCATGGTGGGGCTGGCCCTATGGTTCTCTCTGTGCATTGGCTGCTCTGAGCAGGAATGTTATCCTCGGGGCTTGATGGGCCAAGATGTGTTTCCTTCTCTCCTTCTCTCTTCACTTGCTCCTGATCAGAAGCACCCCTCTCCTTGGGTTTCAACTTCAGTGCTGTTCTTTGAAGTCCATTCTTCTATGGGACAGAGGGGGGTGTCCATGTAGTTGATAATGGGGCCGGTCCCACAGACCTCTCTGTTAGTTTGCTGCTTCCTGCCAGTATGTTGCATTCATTTCTTGACGCACCAGATTGAAGTCCAGTAAGACTATAATTCTTTATGGAAACAGAAGTCTGATCTTTCTCCCATGGAGTGGATAGTGGTTCCAAACTGCTGACCTTGTGCCTCGCTGTGTAATACATAACCCACAACACTACTAAGGCTCATGACCAAAATAGGGCTTAGCAGAAAACTATAAACACATTCAATCATTCAAGGAATATCTGTTGTGTCCTCAGGACAGAAAAAGTATTTCTTGAATGATTGAAGGTTTTGGATTATAGGTTTTGGATTGTCTATATAGACCCAGGTTGGACTGCTAACTTGACTACCTACTAAGGGCTCCCATAGTAGGTGTAAACTTTATAATGTAGCTTTCTTTGCTTATGACAACCAGGTTTCCCTCTAAGGGTGGCCACACTAGATGATTTGGATATGGAATTCTAGTTTGGACTTGATGCAAGGGGATTGGCTTTAATATGAGATGACCCCAGAGTAATCCCTATAGACAACACTTAAATGAAACTGGAGGAATAGTCACTTTCCTCAGATCCCAGGCTATAGCACAGGGGAAGAGTTGAATGCCACAAAATATTATGGTGGAAGAATTTTGTCAAGCTAGCTTAGCTGGCTTCCAACTAACTCCCTGGGTTCAAGTTCCCTGAATTCCAGCTCTTGGTAGTGGTAGTGCAAATTGTCATTTGCTCTTAAGTTGATTTGGACTCATTGTTGACCCTCTGTGTGCAGAGTGGAATCATGCTGTGACCTTTGGGAGGCAGATCTTCAGGCTTGTTATCGAAGACCACTTGGGGTGGGTTTAAACCACTAACTTTTCAACTGGTCATCAAGGAGTTCATGGCTTGGGCCACTCAGGGATCTCTAGGGGCCATAATGGGCTTTGGCAATCAATAGCCCCAAACTTTAGTTTCTCCATCAGGAAATTGAGACCAATGATAAAATTTCACAGGGTATTTGTAATGACTCAGAGAAAGAGTGCTTGTACAATGAGTTATCAGGGTGGCTGGTGCCTACTGAAGACGTCATTAATGTGGGATATGGTTGTTAGCTGAAGGAGGGCAGGGGTGTCACCGATGGCATTGGGGCAGGAGACCCTGCAGGACAGTAGCAGGTGAGGGCATGATGCCGGGAGCTGCAAACAGGAGCCTATTCGGTCTCTAAAGTTTGAACTATCTAGTTTTGGACTCTATCTCTGTGCATAGAGGATGCCTGGGGGTGTGAGTCCAAACAAGCATTGTCTAATTTTCAATGAAAGTCCCTGTGGGCACCTTTGCATTCCTTGACCCTGCCTTCAAAGTAAATGTGATTGTATTTGTCCCCACCGAGAACAATCAGGGGATACCTGATGCCATCAACACTGGAGCTGGGAAGGTGTGTGACTGGGAGCTGTGGGGTATCCACATAGGGCTAAGTCCAAGGGGAAGCAGAGAGTCACAGGAGACCTCACCTGAGGTTGGCAGCTGTTCTGCACCTCACCCTCCTTGGGTTTGAGGACAATTTCTTTCTGCAGTCTGGGTGGCAGCTAGAAGCCCCTTCGTGCCAAAACCCTGTTGGGCCACTGATGAAGGTTTGGCCAACTGTGAGCACTTGCTTGGACCTGAATGTGGAGTCACAGTTGCAAACAAGTTAGGATCCTGTCAAAAGAACCAGAGCTCCTTTGAGAAACGACTGGTTCCTCATCTGGGACAGGAAATTAACATGATGAGCTGGAACTAGCTTGTCATTCAGGAAGTGATCCAAGACCACTGATGTGTGTGAAAAAGACTCTGGAGCCAACTAGAAGGGGCACCCACTGGCACAAAATGGAACAATTTGTGCATCCACAGGACTATAACTGCAATGAACTGAAAATACCTCTAACATCTTTGGATCCGTGGGTTCATAATGATGCTAATAGCAATAGTTAAGGAAATCACAGGTCTCCTCTGGAAGATACTAGTTTACCAGTGCATTATTTTGAAGACTGATAAGTCAAGGGGAAGAATAAAGCATTTTTTCTATGTTCTCAACAAAAACTGAAAGTCAAGATAACCAAATAATTGAGGAACTCATTTAAATATACTCTCGTTAACAAATGGGAGCATGATAGAATCCCACCATTTTTAATGCCCAATGTAACAATGAACATAGGTAATGGTGGCTAATGGTTTGCTTTAAAAAAAACATTTTGCTGGGGGCTCATACAACTCTTATCACAATCCATCCATCCATTGTGTCAAGGACATTTGTACATTTGCTACCATCATCATTCTCAAAACATTTTCTTTCTACTTGAGTCTTTGGTGTCAGCTTCTTACCACCATCACCCCCACATCCCACCTCCCTCCCTCATGGATCCTGATAATTTATAAATTATTATTATTTTTCATATCTTACACTGTCCAATGGTTTGTTTTTAATATTTGACAAAATCAAGCTCCCTGCTATTGAGTCAATTCTCACTCATGACAACCTTATTGGATTGAGTAGAATTACCCCTGTGCGCTTCTGAGACTGTAAATCTTGATGGAAGTAGTAGTAGAAAGACCTCTCTGTCTTTCCTTCACTGTGTGTCTGGTGATTCTGAACTGCCAATCATTAGGTTAGCAGCCTAATGCATACCCACTCTTCCACCAGGTCTCCTGATACAGGAAGGTCAAATAGGCAGCACAGAGAGAAGTGCAATCCATGACCTATGAAAAAGTTCATAGAACTGGAGTTGGATCAGGTCTTTAGATGGAATGAACAATTTCCAGGAAATACAGGAGGCAGAGAAGCATGGATAATTAAACCACGGGGATATAATCAGAAGAGTTTAGATTGAAAAACAGGGTCAGGGTCCTTAAGCACATACAAGCGATAGAAAGAAAAAAGGAAAGGGAAAATTAAAAGACTTATAAGATCTGAAAACAGTTAGCGTACTTGACTGTCAATGGAGAGGTTGGAGGTTTGAGTCCACCGAGAGATGCTTCAGAAGAAAGGCCTGGGAAATCAGCCATTGAGGCCCCTATGGGGCACATCTCCCCTCTGACACACAGAGTCTCTCTGACTCAGAGGTGACTGACTGGCTGGACAGCCGGGGTTGGTTATGAGACATACTAACCAGTTGCAATGTAGGGACCTTCTTTTCATACTATTAGCCAATATTGGCTAATAAAATATTTTGAGACAACCTGGTGATTTTGAACCCAGACTTGTCATTTAATTATTTAAAATAGAAGAGGATGATCACGGTGCTATGGATGTCTACCCTTGTACATAGTTTTATGTATTACCTATGAACATGTGTACATAAAGAGTTGAAAGGAAGATTTCTTTTTCTCAGTCAGGGCCAGTGTTTCTCTCTCTCCCGGGCCATGTGGCAATGCCTATCCACTTTGTTGATGGTCACAAGTGGTAATCTTGTTTCTGCTTGGGTTTTTTTTGGCTCGTTCTTCCACCACCCTGGAGAGATGATGAGTCTTCCAATATCTGTTTAACTATTGTTTTGTTTTTAAATCAGTCAGAATCAGGATTTGTGTAACCAAGAGGTCAGATTGATACAAAAGAATGAGGATGATGGATTGAGAGGATAGAGGATATGATAGGAGACAGACTATGGTGGCAAGGGTGAAGGAGAGAGAATGCATCCTGGAGGCAGGCTCAGATCCTTGAACTCCTCACGAAGGTGCCCAGTGTGTCAAAGAGGAGCCTTGGAGGCACTGTGGGCTAAGCATTGGGAAGCTAACTGCAAACTTGGCAGTTCAAACCCACCAACCACTCTGAGAGAGAAAGATGAGGTTGAATGCTCCTATAAAGATTTTTAGTCTTGGAAATGCTGTGTAGGGTCACCGAGTCAGATAGACTAGACAGCAGTGGGTTTGGTGGGAAGTGTCTGAAACACCTTATGCATATTACTCTTAATAACAACAACAGACACCATCATCTGTTGTCTTTAAATTGGCTTGGCCTGTTGCATCCCAGGTGTGTCCAAGTAGAACTGTGCTCCGTACCTATGGTTCCTAAGGGCTGGATTTTCAGAGGTAGATCACCAAAATTTTCTTTGGGGACACCTCTGCATAGATTCAAACCTTCAGTCTCTTTAATTAGCAGCTGCATCCATTAACTGTTGGTAATAAGAACAACCGCTGTTTGTTGAGCACCTACTACATGCCACTTTTTATAGGTACACGTCTAATTATCGCATGCTTATCTCCATTTTCCAGACCAAGCAACCGTGGCATGGGAAAGTAAGCAACTCCAACAAAGATGTGATGGAGTAGGGGTAAACATGCAAGCTGTCCTAACACTGGACTCTTGCTTTTCCCCAAAGCTCACCATCTTTCTACGGAGTCCATTATCTGTGTGCCGACTCAAGAGATCAATCAGATGATCTCTGGCCTTTCAGTTTGATGTCAAATGAGAAAGGGAAAAGAGAATACCATTTTTTTGGCAGAAGAAACCGTCAGGAAATGAAAAGACACACTTGAAAGACTATGCATTTAATGTTAACACCTTTTCCGCTTGTCCCCTCAAGTTCAGTTGAATATCTGACCGTCAGAGTTGACAATTTATGAGTATCCTGGCGAAGTAACTGCTTGAAACTTCCCCATGGCTCTCGCCCTGGCAGGTCATTAATGCAACAGACTGTGGGTCCAGGAAAACACTTTTCTAGTACATTTTCCCCCTTTCTGCTCATGCTTCTTCGAAAGGGCAGCAAATGGAAGGGGGTTGTCAAGAGAGCACTGAGTCTGTCTTGAGGGAGACTGACCTTCCGCCTTGCACCTCTCTCCAAGAGAAAGGAAAGTGCCTATTGTGCCCTGTGCCCCCATGCCTAAGTCCCATTCTAGAAATCCAGGGAACACCCCAAGTGGTCTCTTCCTGGGATGATCAATACCTCACTCTCTTTTCTCCCTTGTCCATAAATCAAAATCAAACCCACTGCCATCAAGTCCATTCAGACTCTCAGGGGCCTTATTGAACAAAACAGAACTGTTCCACAGAACTGCCAAGACTGCTGATCTGCCTCATCTTTCTCCTGCACAGCAGTTGATGGGTTTGAACCATGTTCCTCATGGTTAGCAGTCAAGTGCTTCATCATTTGGCGCCACCAGGGTTCATTCTTCTGCCCAGTGGAGAGAAAAGAGTACCATTTTTATCTCACCGCTGTAAATCATCCAGAGTCAAGTCTTCTGGTCAGGATAGTTTGTGGCATTCCCTGGCAAAAGTATTAAGTTGAATATGGTGACATTAAGTGTCGGTCATGGATCAGTGATAACATTCTCGCTTTCCATGCAGGAGATCCAGGGTCAATTTCTGGCCAATGAACCCCAAGTGCAGCTGCTGATCATTTTTCAGAGAAGCTTTCCATGCTGCTGTTATGTTCTGAACTAGTATCTACAGTTTCTAGCCTAAGATGGGATAGGAAGAAAGACTGGGTAGACTTGTTCTGAAAAGGAGACAATGAAAACCATGTACTGCAGTGGTCCGATTTCTCCCCAGCCATCTGGGAATGGTGCAGGGCTGGGCTGTGTTTTGTTTCAATGTCCCTAGGGATGCCTCAAGTCAGGGCAAACTCCTGGGGAGCTAGCAGCAAGAGTGTGATATTGGCAAGGAGGAGTCTGAGCCAAGACATAGACCCCCTCTTCACCTTAGCCAGACGGATTCATTTAGAAGTGGCAGGTCCTATTCTCATTTTGTTCTCCTTGCATGATTATCCACAGGCCAGCTGAATCTCAATGAAGTGAATTGCTAAAGGTAAGACAACACATTTCAAGCAGGAAAGACATCAGGAGCCCAGGTGGAAAGTGAGAGGCGGCTGTGGATCGGCACAGACAAGGGCATCTGACTCGAGAGGCAAGTTTAAGTAGGGAGTGGACTGGAAAAGAGCTTGAGAAGGAGGAACTCTGGGTGTTCTGCCCTGAACGACAACAATAGCTCCTGGGAGCTGAGCTGGGGTGTGACTCCCTTGAATTTGCATTTATAAAAATCGCTTCAGAGGATGGGCTGGAGGAGGACAGAGTGGCCATTGGGGAGGAACTGTCTCAGGGACCTTGACCTTGATGGTAAGGTGTTGGATGAAAAACATCCAATCTGGGTCTTTTGTAGTGAGGACAGTGGGAAGAAGGAAGATGATGTGTCCACAGGCACATATGCGTGTGTGGCATTCAGACTGTTTAGCAGGCTCTTTCAAGGTGACCTTGGTCAAGAGGACCAAATGAGTTGGACTTCATAAACTGCTATGCCCCTACTGGTCTTTTTTTCTTGTGTGTGTGTGTGTACAAGCAGGCAGTAGCATAGCCTTTGAACCAGCTGAGGAATATTCTTTTTAATTGTGAGAGGCTGCCCCCATTTGCTCCCAGTCAGATTCCATCAACCCTGAAAATTATTTCAGGAGTCTGAATTCAATGTCAAGGGCTTGAATTTCATGTCAAGCTCGACACTTCAGTGTGTAAGCTTGAAACAAGTCATTTGAGCGATATGTTTCTCAATGTCCTTATGTACACATTAGGGATGAGTTTTGAGTTTTGGGCCCTGGTGGTGCATCAGGCTACAGATTGGATTGCTAACCCACCAACTGCTCCACGGGGAAAAGACGAGGCTGTCTGCTCCCACAAAGATTTCCAGTCTCGGAAACCCTGGGGTGCAGCTCTTTTCTGTCCTTCAGGGTTATAAATCAGAGTTGACTTTGGGCAGTGAGTGAGAGTTATGCCATTTTATTTCTAGAGTTCTTGTGAAGCTGAGATAAGGCATGTTCATATATTTATCACAGAGCCTAGCATAGAGTCAGTACAAAACGAACACTGTTTTTTGTCTTCTTTGTGGCCTAGTTCCCCGGTGTGATGGCTCTACTCCAGACCCCGACAATCTTGAAGTGTTGAGATCCCTTTGGTCTGTACACAGATCTCAGTGAGTACAAGAAAACCCCAGCTGACTTGAACTATCAGAGCATCCGATTCCCAAGAGCAGTCCAAGGATACCTCAGGGGCCTCCTGGACTTAGCTCAGGAATACTCTGGAACTCAGTCCTTCATGAGTCTCCTCAGCCATCAGAAGCCCACAGCTGAATTTCCCAGCAGATAATTAATCATGTCAGCTACTGACAACACAAATAATGGGGCTGAAGCATTTCTCAGGCATTTAGGACAAATATGGGTCTGAGTTATTATCTGTAGTTTCATCCTACTAGGGGGGAGGAGAAGCAAGCTCCCACTTTAAATGATCATATAGGATGGATTGTTAGGGGAGGATATAGATTAAATTCCAACCTCTTAACCCAGAAAGCAGCTCAGTCCTCCTTTTGGCTACCCTGCTGGGAAATGTTTGACAGTGCAGAAGAGAAGGAAAGGGAAACAAATGTACATATCCCACATCTGCTTGAATGCTCACCATCTGCTAATCGCTGTCAACCATTGTACGTGTGGCTGAATGTTTACAATCACTCTATGAGGTAGCTACTCTTATTTCTATACCTATTTCCCTCTAATAGTTTTATATAATTCAAAGATCATACAATTTAATCATTCACTCATATCAAAAAATTATGTAATAACCACTACAATCAGCTTTGCAATATTTCCTTCTTATTCTCATAATTATTAGCTCCTTGTTTCCCCCCAACTTACCCTGCAAGAGCTTAAAGGAACCATTAATCCAGTTACTATCTTTATAGAGTCATATATTCTGGATTGCATATACAGAAAAATAATTAAAAAGAATAGCACAGTAAAACAGATAAAACCTCAAAAGAAAAAGCAGAAAATATTAAAAACTAGGGCAAATCTAAATGGATCAGAAAGGAGGTCAAATGAAAGGGTGCTGAATTTTAACCTAACAGCATCTGCAATGATCCATCTTCCAGTGCATTCTATATGCTATCTATTCACATCCCTAGTCAGTGGTCAGAGGGGATTCACCAAGGAGGGGCTTAATTCACCTGTTCCCCTTCACTTTAAAAAAAAAGTTAAAAAATGAATATGTGGGAAGCCAAGATGGATGAGCCCCTTCAAGCCAATGGTTATATTGGAGCTGCTGGAAGGGTAGAGAGACGGAACCAACTACAAGGATATACACGAAGCTCCTATTTGAAGGACGGGCATCAAAGGAGTGGGTTGGGGGAGAGGTCGGGCAGTGTAAGATATGACAGAACAATAACAATGTATAAAGTATTGAGGGTTGGTGGGGAGGAGAGAGCAGGGGAGGAGGGGAAGGAATGGAAAAGCCGATACTAGGGGCTTAAAGGAAAAGGCGGACGATTGGAGAACGATAATAGAAGTGGACATGTGAGGGTGCTTGACACAGTATGTTTATTTATGTATTGTGAAAAACGATGTATGAGCCTCCAATAAAATGATTAAAAAAAACACACATCTTGGGGCTGAGCCCCAGTGGCGTAGTGGTTGTGTGTGGGACTGCAGCTCACTGGGTTGGCAGTTCAAATCCAGCGGCAGCTCACGAGGAGCAAGGCCTCGCCTTCTACTTCCACCAGAGGGCAGTGATGCTCCCCCCCCCCAAAAAAAACAAAAAAAATGGTTATGTGTTAGTCTGGGTTAATGAGAAATAAATTCATAGACACTCATATGTGCACAAGAAAGAGCTTTATCTCAAGGAGCAATTGTATATTAAATAAACATCCCATCCCAGTCCAGATCAAGTCCATAAGTCTGATAATAATAGCCCATCTATCTGGTAACAGACTGCAAACTCTTCTTCAGACTCATACAACACATGTGAAGATGCTGAGTGCAGAAAGATCACAGCCCAGTGAAAGCCAGTAGGTGGAGAGTCTTGTGGATACAATGGTGGTGGAAGCATCTCCGCGCTGGCTTCTCCAGTTCCAGGACTCTGGTTCCATCAGCATGACTCCATGTGTCTCGTTAACTGGAATGTGAAGCAGACAGTGTATGTCTGGCCTCCAGGAAGGAAGACAGGAGTCCCAGAATCCTCTGGAGAAGGGCATGCCCACACAGAGGCCTCATTGGCTATGACCTGATTGATAGACTAGACTCCACCCATTTGCTCAGGTTGACAGGAGATTATGTAACTGCCATGGGGGTAAAGAAAGGTCAAATAGTAAGATATTATACTTTTGACCTGTGTTTACTATAATCAATGTGACAGTGTGTCTGATAACAAGGCTGTTCACCTCTCTCAACGATGATGGGTGTCGATCCACTAGACACTTCATTTATGTGTGAACCCTGCAAATGGATTTTGGGCTTCTACTGTCATGCAAAGCCTTCTACAAACCACATGTTCCCAATTTAAGATATAATATGACTTCCTACTTTAGATTTGGATTATATTATTTACAACCCATGTATCGCATAGACTGGTACATTTCTTCTATGTGGACTTAGTTGATGCTTTACTTAGATGGTTGTTTATTTGAAAGCGAGTCTTTAAGACCCCAGATGCTATTCTTTCTGATACCCAGGCACCATCTAGTTTCTTCACCCTACATTGCTATAACACCCATATCTTCAGTGACCCCTTCATGAGGGTGAATATTAGGAAGGTTGAGAACCACTGATCTAACTCAAATCCAGTTAGGACAACTACAGAGCTTGAGGTCCTAACCACTTTCTGAAGAGGTTTTATTGAGTTCATGCAAAAGTGGAATTAAAATTAGTGGAAAATCTCCAAGGAATTTTCAAAGTCATCTTGTGTTTCTTCCTCTTGGTATTCTCATGTGTCCCACTCTTCCATTTGTCAGGCAGGGAAATTGCAGCTGAAGAGTATTACAGAATTTACTCAAGGACCCAGAGGAGTGGGGGGGGGGGGGAGGTGGTAAAGGTAGATTGTGAACCAGGCATTTGACTGTTCGAACAAGTTCAGCCATAGCTAATTATGTAAAACTGAAACAGACCTGAGGCTGAAAACTTTGGATGTTCCAGAATGCTAACTGTGATGGGAAACAGATACAACTCAAAGACCTGGAATGGGAAACATGGAAGAGGCAGAGCGTGAGTCCTTTCAGGTGCCTGATGCACAACATCAGATTATTGCCACAACTGTGAAGAGCACACACCCTCAAAGCAACATGGGCAGCCACCACTCTGTTGTGAGGCTACACACATGCTGCTGCCCTTGTTTTCTAAGTGGGAGATAAAGTTTCTAACAGGCCTTGAATCAGTATTTTCCCATTCAGGTTAGCATTCCAGTTAGCATTCAATAAAGAATTTAAAAAATCTGGGTCTATTCTGGCATTGCTTCAATGGCTATGATGGAAATGGGCAGAACCTGCTCAAAGCCCTGTTTTGAACTTAGGTCCCTCATTCTAAAGCCCAGACTATCTCCACTATATAGTCTACATCCTTGCTAGCCCAAGTGCAGTGAATGAAGGGGAAGGGGTAGCATCTGTGGGAGCTGGCTAAAGAGATAGACACTAAGGGCCCAACTCCCACCAATTGTGCTGCATTTCCACCAGATCCTGAAGGAATCGGTGGGCAGCACACTGCTCTACATGGTCCGTCTTTGCTTGGGAAAGACAATCCCTAAAGGACAAACTATGGCAGCTGGCCTCCAAATGTGTCCACCCTTAGCCACCACTCTTCTCCTTCAATGTGCATTTCATTCATCACAGCAAGGGGTGGGGCTTGTTTCTCTTCCCTTGAATTTGGACTGACCTCAAGACTGTTTTCAACCACCAGGATGCACCAAAATTGATATTCCGGGACTTGGAGCATCCTTTATTTTATGCTTCTTTTTTAAAATGTATTTTTATACATTTTTTGGCATCACTGCCCTCTGGTGGGAGTGGGAGGTCCAGCCTTGCTCCTAGAGAGCCGCTGCTGGATTTGAACTGCCAAGCCAATGGGCTGCAGTCCTGCACTCAACCACTATGCCATTGGGGCTCAGACCCTATTTTATGCTTCTTGGAACGTGGCTGCCATGTTATAAGAGCCCAAGCCACATGGAGGAAGCACGTGGAGGAGGATAGGGGCATTCTTCCTGACAGTGGCTCCCTCTGAGCTTCCCCCAGTCCCAACTGCTAACCATGGATGTGAATTGTAAGCCTCCGGTTGACTGCTTTCCTAATTAACACCATCGAGAACAGACGAGTCACCTAGCTGAACTCAGTCAGCCCATAGGACCATTGCTGTTGTTGTTTGGTGCCCCCAAGCCTCTTCTGACTCACAGCAATCCTAGGTCCAATAGAAGCAATCGGTGCCTGGTCCGGTGCCATTCTCACAATGGCTCTTAAGTTTAAGTCCATTGTTGCAGCTACTGTGTCAGTCACCTTGTGGAAGGTCTTCCACATAGGGGCCACTCCTCTTCTTTACCAAGCTTAATATCCCGCTCCTGGGATTGGTCTCTCCTGACATAGAGATGATGAAGAAGTGGTTGTTTGAAAAATGCTGGTGGCCTAATGGGTTGCACCTTGAGCTTCTAACCATAAAGGTAGCAATGGGGACCCATTAGGCACTCTGCAGGAGAAAGATGGGGTTTCTGCTCTTGGAAAGACGTGCAGCCTTGGAAGCCCAGAGGAGCAGTTTACTCTGTCAGAGAGGGTCAGTCTGAGTTGTAATCTATTTCATGGCAGTGAGTTTTTGTTTCTGAAGCAACAGAGTTTGAGGGGAAGTTGTTGTGTATCTGTAGGTAACCGAGCAGCATTAGTATCAAGAAGCAGGGGCATTTCTGTAACAAAACCCTAAAGCCTGTAGCTTTAGCTTTGGGACGAGGCATCAAGCGGAGCCAAGCGCCTCGAGGAGCCTGTGATTGGAGGCTGGGGGGAACTTGCTGAGGAAATTGCTGTGGGAGCCAGGTGTAAATGGCACTTGAGTCATGAACTGTCAGGATAATTAGCAAAACTGTCCCTTGCCGGGGTGAAGATAGACATGACACTTCATACATTTAGCAATCGGGCTAAAGAGGTCCAGATAGAATGCTGACGGTGCCAATCCACTTTTATTAGCTCAGAGCCAATTATTTCATTATCAAATCATTTTATTGGGGGCTCATACAGCTCTTATCACGATCAATACAGATATCAATTGTATGCAGACCACATTTGCACATTTGTTGCCATCCTCATTCCTGCAACATCCTCCTTCTACTTAGCTGCTCAATATCAGCTTCCTATATTTCCCCTCCCTCCCTTCTTTCCCTACCCCATGAACGCTTAATAAATTATAAATTATCATTATTTTGGCATATCGTTCACTGTCCCATGTATCCCTTCACTCACTTCCCTGTTGTCCATACAGGGGGCTATGTGTAGATCCTTGTCATTGGTTCCCCTGGCTAGTTATTTTTATCAATCACCAAAGAATGAAATTCTAAATCTACCCCCCATAGGCTTTTCAATTGACCCAGAACCACCTGTGGCTACTTCTTTGTATAATGTGAGGATTTATGGACCATTTCCACCATCCTGAAGATCTGTCTAGTGGACTGAAATAACTCCTAAAACTTCACTTCCATGAAGTGTCTATCAGGAAGTAGAAGACACCTTCATAGGTGCTAGGGCAGCTCTTCTCAAAGTGTATTCCCTGGATCCATAGCATACGCATCACCTGTGAGCTTTTTAGAAATGAAAATTCTCGGGCCATCCCCCAGACCGACTGAATCAAAATCTCACTGTGGGATATGACTCAACTCTGTATTTTTTTAATTTATTAAAATCATTTTACTGGGGGCTCGTACATCGTTTTTCACAATACATAAATACATATACTGTGCCAAGCATCTTCACCTGTCTGTTGCCATGATCATTCTCCAAATATCCGCTTTTCCACTTGAGCCCTTGATATCAGCTTCCCACCCTTTCCCCTCTGCCCAAATCTGTATTTTAACCAGCCCTTCAGGTGTTTATGACCATTAAAGTTTAAGACGCACCTGTCTCAAGAGATGGCAATGAAGGGATTGTTATAGAATTGAGGGAAGCAGTGAAACTAAAACCAAGTTGCCATTGACTGAGCTGACTCGTGGTGACTGACGTGTGTCCAAGAAGGACTGGATTCCATTGCATTTTCTGGGGCTGGGTTTTTGGAAGTAGATCACCATGCCTTTAGACCTGAACCCTGAATTGCTAGCTGCTTTGCTAGCATTAACTGTTTGTGTCATACAAGGAGAAGCGGCTCAGGGCAGAAAATCTTCAGGAACTGCCAGGTGGGAGACCCGAAAGATAACTAGGACCCAACTAAACTAGGGGTCATGGAAGAAATGTCACCAAATGCAATAGAAGAATACAGACATCCTGGGATGAGGCTGAGGTGGAAAAGGCTAGGGGTGATGCATACTCCTATATTTTTCTACCTCTGATTTTTTAAACTGGTATTTCAAATAGAGGGAAGGTGAGGCTTTCTACTCCTCTAAAAAGTTGCAGTCTATGAAACTCACAGTTTGACTTTTTTGGGTGCCAGTGTTCCCATTGGCTAAAAACAACCAAGAACCAGAGGACGAAGAAGCCCCCGGCACAAAGCAGGGCAGGGTGGCACGGAGAAAGGCACTCCGTCCTCCCCTCTCCCTCTCTCGCTTCCACCTTTAGCCATCCCCAATTATGTAACAAGATCATAGCGTATAAAGTGCCGGATCTTGTCTTTTTCATTTAACATGATGTTGTGAACATTTCCTCATGCCATTAAGGACTCTCTCTCTGAAAACATGTTTTCATCTTCTTCTTTTTTTCTAGTGGCAGTGTCGATGCTTTAAAGATGATTGTTATTGTAATCTGCCTCAAATTCTTTTGGGAAGTAGGTGGTGCAGGAGGCATAAATTATAAATGAAGAGCAAGTTCGTCTTCATTATACCCTCAGAGTCCAAAGTGCCATCATTCTTTGTGGATCGGTTTCTCCACAGCCACAGTAGCAGAAGGGACGGTGAGAGGGACCAAGAGCCCCCACAGGTGGAAGTGGTGGAACTGACTGCCACGTGGTTGTACGTCCAGGCCGTGCCTTTGACACCGTGGAGAGAGCTCTTAGGTTAAAGAATGGAGCGTGCTGTCCAAGGTGCTGGACGGTTCTGCCTAAGGTTCTTACCAAAAATGGAATGCCCTTTGAGGACTGATATGGGCTACCTCTTCTAGGACTACCCAGGTCTCAGCACCACCACGGTGCACCTAGAACCAGAAATCACCTGCTTTCTCCTACCTTTGTCTCCTCTAGTCTATTCTCTGCTCGGCAGGAGTGTGTGCTCAGCCTACAGGTAAGTCAGCTAGCACACTGCTCTTATTAGCCTCCAGAGTCCTCAAACTATGGCCCGCGGGCTACATGCGGCCCACCGAGGACACTTATCCGGCCCCCTGGGTGTTTTTTGCGGCCGCTGTCAGTCTAGCTTAGCAGCCAACTCATCTGGGTCCGCAGTGAATTTGTTCATAGTTGTTTTGTTTTGTTTTGTTTTTAAACTATAGCCCGGCCCTCCAACAGTCTGAGGGACAGTGAACTGGCCCCCTGTTTAAAAAGTTTGAGGACCCCTGATAAGTCCTATATAGCTGGTCTTCTGCTTCCTCTAAGACCAGATGTTCTTGTGCTGCCAGCCTCTTCCTGCTCATGCTTCTTCCACCAAAAGGGCCGCCTCACGCGTCCTGGGATCTTGTAAGTACGCTCCCACTTGCTGGCCTCTACACCTGCCACCTGCGCTTTCCTCTGCTTGGAGTGCTACTCCCATGTGCAGGGAAGTGGATCATTTAAGGTGGCTTTTCTAGACACTGTATCTGTGTCTCCGCCTACATGACCTTTTTGGGTTTTTTGGATGGTAAGAAGGTGGGGGGAAGTACTGATTTTTTTTGTAGTAGTTACCTCCCTGCTGGATATTAAGTGAGCGAGCTCAGAAGCAGAAAGGGGGCATCTCACTAGGAGTAAAAGAGAAGAGCAGGAATGCGGTGTCTTTTAAGGGCCCAGTGAACCTCCTCGAGACAGCTTTGATGTTTGTTACCAGAATTGCTACCGCAGCAGCAGCAGAATCAGGAGTCTGACCAGGAGATAGAGATGGACTTCCCAGCGCACAGAGCCAGTACAAGTTGGGTGCTTTGGGACCACAGGCTGGATTGTGGACTTGGGTGCTTCTGGGAACTTCGTTCAGTTCAGGGAGCTGGATTTTCTAGGCCACAGAGCAGGAACCTTTGGGCTGAGCCTTATAGAAGAGTGGCATTCCACTTAGGCATTCACTAGCAGCTCTTCGAAAAGAAAAGAAAAAGCCTGTAGTGTGTCCTGACTAAACAACTGTATGTCGAGCATTTCTCACTCAACTCATAGCCTGTTAAATGCCTGTATCAGTATGGACAATGAGCATTGTCTGGGAGTTCATTGTGGCTACTGCAATGCATTTCAAAACCCCGATTCAAAGTGGAAAGTGCTGTCCGAGAAAGGATACCCTGGTTTCCCCACAGCTCAGACCTTTGTTTTCTCAGGGCTGTGCTGAAATGTGCTTTGTTTGAGAGGCTTTCTCTGATTACCTTCTACAAAACAGTCCAATCTCACCATTCCCTCTCCCTTTCCACAGATGAAGTTTTCCTCGGTGTATTTATTTCCTCCATGGGATTTCTAGCTATGAAGGGGCGCATTCTACTTAGTATTTGTCTCTTCTTACTAGAACATAAGCTTCAGGAAAGCAAGGCCATGTCTATTTTACTCACATATTTTCTATCTCCCCCTATGCCTAGACATACACTTAGTAAGTATTCAGTAAAGTGCACTCAGTAGGTAATTGATACATGTTTATTGAATGAATGAATGAGTGAGAGTCAGAACTCAGGAAGAAAAAGGTGCAGAAATGGCTTCATGGTTGGATCAGATGCGTCGATGCTCAGTGTGTTAGTTCAGGATGACTAGAGGAACAAATTCATAGACACGCATGTGTATGAGAAAAAGCTTTATATAAAAGAGCAATCATGCGGGCTGAGCCCCAGTGGCGTCGTGGTTGTGCGCGGGACTGCGGCCCACTGGGACGGAGGTTCAATTCCAGCAGCGGGGCTGGGCCTCCTTCTCCCACCACCGGAGAGCAGTGATGCCCCAAATAAATAAATAAATAAATAAATAAATAAATAAATAAATAATAAAAGAGCCATCTTGCATTGAGAAATCATCCCAGCTCAGTCCATAGCAAGTCCCTAAGTCTGATACCATGTCTGGTCCTAGTCCATAAATTTCTCTTTAGACTCATGCAGCACATGCAATAATGCTGAATGCAGGAAGGTCACAGGCCAATGGCTAGAAGGTCTTGTGGATCCAGTGTCAGTGAAAACATCTTAGCGCTGGTGTGGGTCTCCAGCTGTCTCCTCCAGCTCACTGGGTGTGTCGACAGCAGGAAAGGCCAGGCAGAGAGAGTGGGTCTGACCTCTAGTGAGCTATGTATCTCTGCCATGCCTCCAAATGAGGTCATTAAGCTGCAACCTGATAGATAGGCACGACTCTACCCCTTGGCTCAAGTTGACCACTCAACTTGTAATGGCCACACCTTGCCTAATCCCACATCCATTCTGGAGGCAGGTGCTAATGTCTTCTTTTTACTTATGTGCATAAGTCCCACAATATATGGTGCACCCATTGTGGTGTGGGGTTGGAAGGGTGGGGGTGGAGTCAGTAATAAATTGGACAAAGATGGTTCCTTTTCTCCTGGAGCCAAAAATATGGCAGGGAGACAGACATAAGCAAATTATAATATGAGTCCTTTTTAGCATTAAAGTTGGCACACGTGCTGTTGGAGAGTCATGGTGGTGCTGTGGGTTAAGCATTGGACTGCTAATGCAGATGCACCAGGCACTCCTAGAAAGACTTACAATCTCAGAAACCCTTCGTGGAGACACTGTGGGTTTGGACTGACTCTAGGGCATGGGGCGAGTGGGTGAGTATTGTGAAGGAGAACTAGGTAACATTGAGTGTTTGAATATTTGACATAGCTGCGCACTTAGCTGCTAACCCAAAGGGTCAGTGGCTTGAATCCACCTGCCTCTTTAAAGGAGAAAAATTCGGGTAGTCTTGAAACCATTTGGGGAAATTCTATTTTGTTTTATGGGGTCAATATAAATCACAATCAACCCAATAGCAACAAGGTTCTTCTCCTTTAACCCATCCATCAACCCATCTGATGTGAAACTAATATTTTGTCCAGATTTCCACATGGGAAGACAGCCTCTCAGAGGGTATTGCTCTCAACATGAGATGACCCAGGGACGGACTCACACCCAGGGAGGCTAACTCTGGAGTCCCTCGATGGTGCAAACAGTAAACTTGTTCAGCTTCTGAAAAGGTTGGGAGGTCATGTCTACTCAGAGGCACCTCAGAAGATAGGTCCAGCAATTTACTTCTGAAAAAAAATAATCACCCACTGAAAACTCTACTTTGAACCATGTAGACTTGCCATGGTATGGAACCAACTCCACAATTTCCAGGATAGCAAAAATGTACCCAACTCTGCTTGATGAGACTCAACAATGGACTCATGCAAACCATGGATGGATCATGTAGAAGGTGGGGGATTGGGTGACATTTTGCTGATATAGACACATGACGTCACCATGAGCCACCCTCAATAGCAGAACTCATGTTCTAGACCACGAGGCTACCCTGGCCTCCCGGGTTGCTCAGCTGGGACCTAGTCTGGATAAATTCTGGAAGGAGGGATATTAAAGATGAGATGTGAAAGGTAAGGAGGAGTTGGTTCAGAGATAAGGGAGGCAAGCATTGCAAGGCGAGGATCAGCCTGTGTAACAGGGTTGAAGGAGATGCGTGTGCCCTGGAAGAAGCCAATGGCTGAAAGCCAACAGGACCCCCGCTCCAGAGGAAGGGGTGGGGGTGGGGGGTAGGGGGCGCTAGGAAGCGGAGGCAGAAGGGAGGAGTGGGAGCCAGAACGTGTAGACCCTTGCAGAGGTGTGGAGTGTGGGCTTTATCCAATCAAACCTTGGGGTTACTGGAGTTCAAGCACAGGTGGAGGCGGTGGGGTGAATCCATCTCAGAGCCCACCTCCGCTCACTCTGCACATAGGGAGTCCCCGGGGGACTCTACTTGAGGACAACTGACAATCACAGCAAGTCAAGGATCAGAGAGAATGGCTTGAAAGGGGGTGGGGGTGACTGAGGAGCAAGTGCAAGAAAGCGCTACCCCCAGCGAAATGGGGCCATCCGCAGGCTCTCGGGCTGTCACCTGTGTGTTAACACGCTGGGAAGCAGCATCCAGGGTGCTGATTCCACAGCGGTGCTCCTTTGACTCTGTGACAACTGCTTCTGCCTCTGCCTCCCCCACCCCCCAAGTCCTGCTGCCAGACTCAAGACTAGGAAACCCTTCCAAGATGAATGGAGATCAGCACTGCCCCACCGGCTCCTCAGGCAGCAAAGCGCCCCTGCTGCCCCCAGTATTCCAGCCTTCCATCATTACTCCAGAAAATAAGACCCGGAGCATGGGCAGTGCAGCCAGCATTATTGCACCCATCAGTCAACTCCTCATTCAGCAGATCTCTGCCAGAGAGCTAGGCGGGGGGAAACACCCCAGCCGCCAGGCCGTCCAACCTGCCACTATCAACTGTGTCTACTCAGGTCCATGTGCAGCTCCTTTGTCTGTGGCACTTTAGGGTGTCTCAGGATCTCTGTCGTGTCTGCCTGATTGGACCTGCCAGCAGAGTCTATTATCCTGAGCACCACAGATCCGCCAACCCATGTGCTGTGCACCCCACTTTAATAAGAACAAAGCTCAGGACCCAACCAGCTGCCAGCCGGCAGGAACCAGCCAGGAGGCAGAGCTGGAGTCTGGAGAGACTTTGGAGAAGGAGGCAGCCAAGAAGAGGTTCTGAGTCCAGGGAGCTCAGTGGTAGGCAATGCAATGACACTTTCTCAAACACCACGCTATCAGACGGGCAATTGCATTATTTTATTTAAGCTATGTATTAACTAAAAGATCTCATGTCACCAAGTTGATTCCACATCATAGTGACCTGTGAGGGCAGGGTAAAACTGCCATTTGGGGTTTCTGAGAGGGTAAATCTTTATTGGAACCGAAAGCCTCTTCTTTTACCCAGAGTGTTGGTGGGTATGAATTGTTGACCTTGCAAATATCAAGATCTAATGTGTAATGTGTAACCTATGACACCAACAAGGTTACACACACACACACACACGCATGCACGCATGCACACACAGACTTCAAGAAGTTAATGGGATAATCCTATCCTCTTTCAATTTCATTTTCCACGAACCTTTTGGAGTTTGCTCATATTTGATACACATGTATATGTGTGTGTGTGTGTGTGTGTGTGTGTGTAGACACACATTCAAATACTGCCTATTCCCTTTGAGTTGATTCCCCCTCATGGTGAACTCATGTTTTACAGAGTAGAACTGCTCTATGGGGGCTTCTTGACTATAATCTTTCTGAAGCATGTTGCCAGGTCTTTCTTCTATGGCACTCCTAAGTGGATTGCAACTGCCACCATAATATTTCATGAAAGCCATCTGTTCCACACAGGGACTCTATTCATCCATCCATCCATCCATCCATCCATCCATCCATCTGACAATATATTTGGTGGGTGATTAATTAAATTATTTATGTAAGGTAGAGAGTAATGGCAAGAAACAAGAGGATTTAAAATCATGAAGACTTACGGAATCCTGGTTCTGCCACCAACTCTCTCTAGTCAAGCCCCTTCAATCTTGCTGCCATCTATCTTACCATCTGTCAAGTGGGGATCAGAAGACCCACAGTCTATTGCTTGCGCGAAAGGACTAGTCCTGACATGGAAAGAGTGCACAACATCTGGAGCCTCACTTGACTCTACTTTCCCACTTTTCTGTCCAGAGTCTGTTCATGCACACAGTGAACTCATGCTAAGGGGAGACTGGGAGGTGGAGAGGAACACTGTCCGCAGTGTAGGGAGTGATGAGTAAGTCACACACACCAGGTACAGCCAGAACAAACCCCAGGCTTGGAGGTTAGCTGGAACTCCTGCCGGGTGGTGGGGTGAGGGGAGAAGCAGCGAGCACATGAAAGGGTTCTTCAAGCACCCCACTGTCTACTCTTGAGCCAAACGTTTGCTGTTTCAGCATGTTTTACATGTATGATTCAGTGATGTTCATTATGTTCAGTATGCTGCCCAACCACTACCATCATCCTCCATTTGGACTGTTCAGCATCTGCACACAGTGACCTCTCTTTTTCTTTCTCAACCCTGGCAATAGTAAGTAGCCATAGGTCTTTATATACTTTTCTGTCCTAGCTACTAGAAAAGTGACACTGCACAAAAGTGGTCTTCTGGTGACTAATTTCACTCCAAGTGATGTGCACATATGGAGCCCCTGAGCAGGACTGATGATTATCACATTTGCCTAGTCACCAGAAGGTTGGTGGTTTGAGGAGCCCGGGAAGTATCTCAGAAAAAAGGCCTGGCAATCTATTTTGGAAAAAATAGAACCAGTCATTGCACCCCCTATAGGACAGTTCCACTCTGACACACATGATGCTGCCATCAGTCAGAAGGATCTCTATGGCAACTGGGTTGGTTTGGCCTGATGGACATACAATGGTCTATGATGTCTTCATCAGAAAGAGCAATGAAGGCACGGTGTGGGCTGCATCAACCTGAGTTGATGTAAAGAGCAGGTTTGAAATCTGCAGGTGTATTCCACAGCTGCTTTTCCACTCACAGGTCTCTACTGCCCAGTCTCAGCTGCTGCAGGGCCGGTAGTCTGGTCTGGAGAGCTAAGCGGAGTGGGGGAGGGACTTAGGGTTTCAGAATCCTCCTGGTGAAGGCAGTACTGGAGATAGGGCTACACTAACTTATTTTTCCCCAGACTCCACTTGCTCAGCTTCCATCAATAATTTTACAACCAAAACAGCCGAGTGATGAAGGGGCTGGCTGTTGCTGCTGCTGCCCCATCTGTTTCTCGCTTTCAGCCTTGATGTGTCTGCAGGGAAACTGAGCCTGAAGAACTCCACTAGGCCCCCCTCCTGCCCACTCTTCGGGAAGTGCTCAAAGCGGGGAACCTGGGAAGCGTCCTCTGCTGGTCCCTGGGTCATCATTGGTTCTGTCTACATGTCAATGCCATGCTTCCTTTAGACCTTTGTCTGCAGAGTTGCTGTGCAGTTCTTTCCTCTCCATCCCTGTGTCCCCTGATAGAACTGAAGACTGAATTTAAAGCCTGGCGCCATCCCAGCCCATTAAGTGACCCTGGCTGACCTCATCCCCTCAGATCTCCTCAAATCTTTTGTTCCTTATTGAACTGTGACCTACGACTCACCTCAGATGGATCAGAAGACTGACTGACATTTGCTGGCAGGCCCCTTCTACGCCTCTCAGGAGTTGAGGTTTTGTTCTCATCCAACCTTCTCCACCTTGCAGGCACCTCCCTCCTTTTCCTACGAAAGCCCTGGCCTTCTCTTCTCTGGTTGCTTGTTTTCTCTTGAATTCACACCCAACAGCTCAGCAAATGCTATTTATTGGCCCCACTTTCAAAATACACACAGACTGTAATCACTTTCCATTCTACTCAAGACTATCTTCTGGTCCAAATCACCATGGTTCTCCTTGGATGGTTAGAGCAGCCTCTTCCAGGGTTTCCTTACTTCTGTCCCCATGCTTTATAGCCCATTTTACAATGCTTCCCAAGGCAGAATGTCTGGCATATCTCCATCACTTCTGTACTTACAGTCCCGGGGTTCCTCTTCCTGGTCAAAGTAAAATCCAAACTGCCTACCTGTGTGCCCTCTGACCTCTGTTCCCTTCCCACCACATGCCCTTCACTCCTTGTTCTGAGGCCCTTGCATGTGCACTAAAGCCTCTTGCATGTTCTTGATGCCACTGCCTCTTGCTAGGTGGCTATTCTTCCCTTTGCTGTTGGGTCCCAGCAAGTCCATGTCAGCTCACTGTGGCCCTATGAGAACATAGTGGCCCAGTAAGAACTGCCCTCTAGTGTCTTCCAGGCTTTAATCTTCATAGGAACAGATTTCTAGGTCTTTTCTCCCACTAAGCAGCAACGTGGGTTCAAACTGCAAACCTTTCAGCTGGTGGCAAAGTGATTAATCGCTGAGTCACGAGGGCGGCTGCTGCTTCTTCCCTTACACGTAGTTCATACTACATGGAGGACTCTGCTTACATGCCATCTTATCTGAGCGCCTCTTTGATTTTCTATCTTCTTGCATGCTTTATTTTCCGTCACAGTCTTACCACGTCTGCATTTCACAGTGCTCTGTGGTGTTGGCAGAGAATATTGACTCTTTTGTGTGCTGACAAAAGAATGAGCAAAGTCATCTTAGAAAAAATTTAGCCCCATGTTCCTTCGAAGCAAGGATGATAAGATTTTGACCCAGTTACTTTGGACAGGCACCATCAGGAAACACCAACTGGTAGAAAAAGGCATCACACTTGGTAGAAGTCACTGATAAGGAGCCGGATAAACACGTTAACCACAGCAATAAACTCACACATTCCAAGGATCACAAAGATGGCCAGTGGTTTCTTCTGCTCTTTTTAAAGTCCATTGCCACAGAGTCCATTTGGACTCATAGAAACCTTATGTCAACTTTTGGAGGTTGCAGTCTTGACAGAAACACACAGCCTTCTCATCTTTCTCCCCAGGAGCAACCAGTGAATTTGAACCATCAAGCCTGCAGCGTGTAGCTCAGGGATTGCCCAAGCACCAGAGGGGCTCTGTTGATATGTGAGATTAACATACATTGGAACTGACAGCAGGGAAACTAACAACATAGTATAGCTATTTCCTGGACTACAAATGCCCAAGCTACGTAAGTCTATTATAAATTCATATAGATATAAATCATGTAAACCTATTATCTTAAAAACATGAGGCAAGTGCAATGCTTCTTTCATAACAGACAGGCATTGCTTTGTTATATGCATCATCAAAATTATCATTTACCGTTTACTATGCTAAGATGTTTTATTATTTACTGTGTTGCTGTGCTAAGATGTATACATAGAAAGATACATGATGTACCATATAGTAAGTATATAGTATGTCTAAACATTGGACATAAATCTAAATATTTATACTTATAAATAAACATTGGACTAACATTATAAAATGTACCTAACTGTTCTGCTTTATGTACAAATTTGACCAAAGGACAAGCATAATGATGAAACTCTTTCATAATCCAGGGACTGTCTGACTATATTTAGGTATTTGGATTTGTCTCTCTCCGATCAGAGCAAGGACTTTGCTGTCTTATTTTCTGCTTTACCTAGGGTGAAGCATAGCGCTCGGCACTAAGTGACCCTTCAGTAAACTTGCTGTGCTTTGATCGTGGAGTGGTTAGGGGATGAAGTTCTGCAACAAAGCCTCCTGGCTTTAGTCATAGCAGGTTATTTAGTCATCTTTATGTAACCTTTTATGTCTAAGTATCTTTACATTTAGAAGGGGTACAATCCATACCCTATGTACTTGTTACTTGAAGCATTTGCTGATGAAGATACAGCATTGCAACCTTCAGTATGGATTACAGCTCAATAGAAAGCAAACCGATTGGACTAAAAGGTAACAATGTGATCAATGGAGAAAAGGTCAATGTTCCCCAAGGTTTCATCTTGCTCAGAAAGATTCACAATCCACACTCACGGAAGCAACTGTCAAGAAATCAAATGACACGTTGCATGAGGTCAATCTGCTGCACGAGACCTATTTAAAATGTTGAAAAGCAAGGATGTTACTTTGAGGACTAAGGTGCACTTGACCCAAGCCATGATCTTTATATTGCTGCATATCCACATGAAAGCTGGTCACTGAGTCAGGAAGACCACAGAAGAATGGGTGCATTTGAACTGTGGTGGTGGTGAATATTAATGAAAATCCCAAGGATTACTAAGAGACCAAGTAAACATGTCCTGGAAGATGTGCGGCCAGAATGCTCCTTAGAGGTAAGGATGGCTAGCATTCTGCTCTCACATGTTAGACACGTTCTTAGGAGGACAGCCTGCTTGGTAAAGTGGAGGAGCAGCGAAAAAGGGGAAGGCTCTCAAGGAGAGGGACTGGCCCAGGCAGTGGCTCAGACATAGGAACAGTCGTGAGGATGGTACAGGACTTGACGACGTAGTGTACATAGGGTCCCTTTATGTCAGAACTGACTGGACAGCACTGAAAAAGCCACGGTAGACTTGTTGATGGAAGGATGAAATGAGTTACTACTTGTGGAACACTTAGGTCAGTATCCAGAATGTATCTGCTGTGCTCTGTAATGTGCATTTTCATTATCAATGAACTCAAGTTTCACCTTTCATATGTGAGTCGGGGAAAATCATCTTAACTTATTTGTGCCACAGTTTCCTTACTTACAAGACAGGCCCCAAATATGAAAAAATGGCTAAAATCTCTGTGTCCTACCCTTGTTTCGTCACACAGTCCTTTCACCCTCTTCCCTTTACACATGAAGTCACACGAGCCTTTCAGTTTACAGAATACACTGTACACTAGCCCACCTCAGGGCCTTTGCACACGCCTGCTCCTCTGCTTTTAAGACCATTCCCTTGCCTCCTTCCCTGGCTTTTGTATTTCTTCAAGGAAGCTACTCTATACCTAGTCTATATTGGCTCTCTCTGTTATGAGCTTTCTGAACATCTTATACTTCCCTCTTCCCTCTTATATTATGGACATCATTATTTTATTTTGCACCTAGTAGTTGGGGTATCCACCTTCTCAAGTAGCTCCCAATCCTCACAAGAACTGTGGTCTTCCCTGTGTTTTTCATCACCATTTATCCCTTATACCTGGTGCAGCACCTGGCACACAGTCCATTACCATTGTCAATTTAGACTCATGGAACCCCAGGTGCTGCAGAACCCCATGCCCTAGGGTCTGCTTGGCTGTAAACCTTATGGAAGCAGATGACTAGTCTTTCCCCTGTGAAGCCAGAGTAAATACTGAATACATACATAATGTATGAACATCGAGGGGTCCCTGTGAACCAGAGTTGAGTCAGGGGCAGTGAATTTGATTTAGGAGCCTTGAGGCCATAGTGGATTGCCCATTGAACTAATACCCCAAAGGTCATCAATTCAAAAGCCACCAGCCGCTCTGTGGAGAAAGGTGAAGTTTTCTACTCCCATAAAGCTTTGCAGTCTCAGGAACACACTGAAGGCAGTTTTGCTCTGTCCTATGGGGTTGCCAATCAACTTGATTGAAGGGAGTTTGTGTTTGTTTGTTTGTTTGTTTGTTTTTAATGCTCACAGTAGCTTTCTTCATAACTGTCAGAAACAGGAACTAAAAAAAGTGCTGACAGGCTAAATACTCCATGAAAATCCACTTCCCTGTTAAACCATTATCATCAGTCTGATTCCAGTGCATGGCCATTCTATAGATAAAGCAGAACTGCTCCACAGGGTCTTCAAGGCTGTAAATCTCTCTACCGTGGGATGACTGGTGGATTTGAACTGGTGACCTCTTGGTTAGCGGCCAAGGGATTGAGCTAGTGGGCTTTTAAAAAACGCTATTGAGAGCTGAGCCCCGGTGGCATAGTGGTTGAGTGCGGGACTGTGGCCCACTGGCTTGGCGCGGTTCAAATCCAGCAGCAGCTCTCAGAAGCAACGCTGGGAAGCTCCCCAAAAATGCTATTGAGAAGATTGAAGGTATCTAGGGTTGGGTTTCCTTAATAGACTCTCTCCGAGAACAAGCTGGGAAGGACGTCAAACACCTTCTCTCTGAGATGGCGGCAGAGTGTTTAGAGGGGGGAGGTAAGCCACAGTCTTTGTCCACAGTTGTGAAAATTAGTCTGGTCTATGTCTACAGTTTTGCCTTCCACTTGAGTGTCCAGCCTCATTCTGGGGGGTGGGTGAGGCCCTGTAAGTTGTTGGTGCTACTTGAAACCACTCAATACCACTTGAAGCCTCTGTTACCTCTTCTTCCACTCAGGCCCCAACAATCATCTCTCTAGGCTCAGGAAGCAGTTAATTTAAGGTAGCAATTAAATAGAATAAAATTGTGCTTTAAATACCATAGGCCATTTAACAAGATAGCTTTCATCTACCAAACAGAATTAATTCCCCAAAGTTAGGAAACAGCTCCAAATGCCTATATGTGTGCACGGTTTCCCTTCTGAAAATAAAGGGGAAGATTTAAAATGTTTAGTATCAAAATTTTCCACCACACTTGATAGCACAGAGAAGTGTCTA
This sequence comes from Nesogale talazaci, assembly GCA_004026705.1. Lineage (NCBI taxonomy): Eukaryota > Metazoa > Chordata > Mammalia > Afrosoricida > Tenrecidae > Nesogale > Nesogale talazaci. The sequence continues at coordinate 143,098 of PVJH01002246.1, read as the reverse complement.
ATGAACCTCTGTGCATTCAACACCCAACCTCAACAATTAAAAACAGGTTGCCAAGCTGGGGTCATCTACTACCCACTCCTCCACCACCACCAATTTCCTTTTTCAACCTGGCTGGGATTTGCCAAAGTCAATTTCAGCTATCATACAGTCTACTGCAGGCATAAAATATGGCTTTCTCTGCAATGCTACAAAGCCATTATCACACCCAGAAAAGTAACAATAATACTCTAATAGCTTCCAGTACCCAGTCCACACTCAAGCTTCTGAAATGGAGGGTGATGACAGACACACCATCAGAATTACTGAAAGGAAACCCAGCTCTCTGTGATATATTTCCTTGTTGAAGGGTCATCTTTCGGCTCTTTGGTTTCTTATAGTCTCCTGGGGGCTCTTAGTGTATCCCATCCACAGGCAAGTCTCCTCCCTGCTCATGGGAGCCAACTGTCCGCAGAGGGTTTGGAGAAGAAGCCTGTGTGTCTGTAGATATCCTGAGGGAGGATCCTCATGGATTTTGCAAGAATACTGGGGCCCCCATGAGAAGGGAGACAGTATGCTTGCCTTGCCAGTCAGATGTGTAGGATCCATAGCCAACCATTTTATTGCAAATGCTATTGCCAGAGTCCCTCAGCATGCCATTTATGCCCATCAGCTAAGGACTGTCTGTCAGCCTGGTTATCTAATTCATCCATCTGCTGCTTTGTTTGCCCATCCATCATACAGATCTATTCAACTATCTACCCATCTAACAATACCTGCTTTTGTTAGGTACCATCCAGTGGGTTCTGCCACAGAGCAATGCTATTGTCCCACAGAATGGAATCCTGAGTCATCTTTACAATCATTCTTTGGTCAGATCCCAATGTTGTAGACACTTTCCATCCATCTTGTCAAGAGTCTTCCTCTTTTTCACTGCTCTTCTACTTTACCAGGGAAGATGGCCTTTTACCAGGGACGAGTCTCTTCTGATTCCATGTTCAAAATATGGGAGAAGAGTCTCTCATCATGCTGGCTTCCAAAGAGATTTCTGGCCATATTTTTTCTAGGACAGATTTGTTTGTTCTTTTGGCTGTTCATGGCACATCAGTATTTTTTTACCACATCATAATTCAAGTACATTGATTCTTCTTTGGTCTTCCGTATTCAATATCCAACTTTCCCATGCAGATAAGGCAATTGAAAATACTATGAGTTGATTCAGATGCACTTTGTCCTTAACGTGACATCCTTGCTTTTCAGTGCTTTGAAGGGCTCTTGTGCCTCAGATTTACCTAATGTGGATTCATCATTTGATCTCATGACTGCCGCTTTCCTGAGCACTGAGTGTACATCTGTGGATGCACAAGATGTTATCCTTGACAATGTCAATCTTTTCTCAATCTATCATGATGCTATATATTGGTGAGGATTAGTGTTTTCTTTACATTAAGTTTTAATCCCTATTGAAGGAGGCTTGATGTTCATCAGCAAGTGCTTTAAGTTCTCCTCAGTTTCAGCAAGCAAGGCTGTGTCATCTGCATATGAAAAATTGTTAATAAGCCTTCCTCCAATCCTAATACTACCTTCTTCCCCATGTAGTCTAGATTCTTGGATTATTTTCTCAGCACACAGATCAAATAAGCAACATGAGGGGACACAGCTGACACACACCTTTCTTGATGTTACACCATGTGATAGTCCCTTGTCTTGTTACCTCATTTTTTAAAAATCCATTGACAGGTTCTATATGAGCACAATGAAGTGTTCTGGAATTTCCATTCTTTTCAATGATAGCCATGGTTTGTATGATCCACACAGTTAAAGAACACTTGTCTGTCAATTTGTCATACTGTGGTGTCTTGTAGTTTTCTATGATGCTGGAAGCTATGTCACTGGTACCTGGACAGTCATTCAAAGTGAATAGATCTCAGCCGACCTTCCAGACCAAGAAGAGATGACACAGATGGAATAGACTGTTTCTGAAGAATTAGCCACTGAAAATCTTATGATTAGCAATGGAATATTGTCAGAGTCTGAAAATCTCTTGAATAGCAGCAGAGCACTATCAGAGATAGCATTGGAAGGGGAGTCCCTCTGCCGCAAAGGCACTCCAAATATGACTGAAGAAGAGCTGCTTTCTCGAAGACGTGTCAACCAGATGATGTGGATGGAGTCATGTCTTCAGGACCTTCATTTGTTTATGAGGCATGACTCAACATAAAATGTAACAGCTGAAAACATCTATTAATTAGAACATTGAATGTACAAGGTACAGATGTAGGAAAATTAGAAGTCATCAAAAATGAAAAGGCAGGCATAAAGATCAATATACTTGGCACTAGTGAAATGAAATGCACTGGTGTTGGCCATATTGGATAAATCATATAGTTTATTATGCTTGGAATGACAAATGCAAGAGGAATGATGTTGCATTCATCTTCAAGAAGGACATTTAAAAATATATCTTGAAGTACTCTGCTATCTGTGAGAGGATAATATCTATTCCCAGACAAGGAAACCCAGTCAATATGACTATTATTCTATGCACCACTCCCTGGAGTTAGTGATGTGGAACCTGAAGAATATTAGGAAGGTCTTCAGTCTGAAATTGATCAAACATGCAATTAAGATGCATTGGTATTTACTAACTACTGGGGAGCAAAAGTTGGAAACAAAGAGGAAGGAGTTGGGAAATATGATGTAGGTCATAGAAATGAAGTTGGAGGTTGCATGATAGAATTTTGCCAGAATTGGGTTCTTATTGTACCAGATTATGCTGCTTTGACTGCCATAGCTGGGCCATAGGTCTTGAGATCAGCAATATAAGACTTCCTAATTTGTTCTTCATTTTCAGTACTTGACCTATCCAGTATGTCCTTCCTTTCCTGATAAAGTTGGTGATTTGTTTTTCTAGCTCTTTAAAGAATGAGGTTGGAATCTGGATGGGGATTGCATTATAGCTGAAGATCACTTTGGGTACTATTAACATTTTTACAATGCTACATCTTATGCATGAAAATAATCATCTTATGCATGAAAAATACATCTTATGCATGTGGATGTTTGGGTGTTTTTTTTTTGCCTCCTTGTAGTAGTGTTGTATAGTTTTCTTTGTATAGATCCTTTGTGTCACTGGTTATGTTTGTTCTTAAATATTTTATCATTTGGGATGCTGTTGTTAATTGTTAATGCTATTGTTAGTTATTTTCCTCATGTCCTTTTCAGCACTCTCTTTGGTAGTGTAAAGGAATCTGATGTTGACCTTGTACCCTGCCATTTTAGTAAAACTTTCTATTAGTTCCAATAATCTTCTTGCTAAATCTATGGGATTTTCTTTGTCTTGGATCATGCCATTGGCAAATAATGTAACTATTTTTGTTGCCAATTTATATACTTTTAATGTCTCTTTCTTGCCTTATACCTCTGGCTAAGAGTTACAGCACAATATTGAATATACATGATGATAAAGGATATTTGTGTCTGATTCCTGTCCACAAGGGGAATGCTTTCAGTTTCTAATAGGCATTAGGTTCTTATATGTGCCCTTAATCATGATGAGGAATTAATTTCCTTTCTATTTCCATTTTGCTGAGTGTTGTGATCAGGAATGGGTGTTTGATTTTGTTAAATGCTTTTCTTTCCTCCTCCCCTTCCTTCATTCCCTCCTTCTCTTCCTCTTCCTCCACCTCCTCTTTTTTCCTCTTTCTCTTCTCTCTGTTTCTGTGTCTCTTTCAGCAAGTGGGGTAAGTATGCTACTCTGCTCACTAGCCTGGCAGGCCTTAGGCACTTACTACCTCTCCTAGCGGGTGCAGTTGCCAATTTGTTGAGACCAACTGCTGGCATATTAGATGGGTGTTTGGTTGACAGCTATAGTTTATCAAGTGGTGCAGAGGCAGGTGATGGCTCTTGCCTCAGAGTGCGGCTGTAGAAGTTTGGTAGTGTTGGGCATGGTTTCAGTCTCCTTCCAGGTTGGACAAAACAAAACAAAAAGTAACAAGAAGAGCAATACTTTAGAAACAAACAGCCAAACAATAAAATAAAGTAATAACTTAAAAGCAAAAAATGAACAAGAAAGGAAGGAGGCAAAGAGGGCATGAAAAAAGATAAAAAGAGGGATAAGTGAAATCATATGAGGAAAAAAATAAGGGGGGGATGGAAGGGTAAATGACTAACCAAATATAACAACCACAACACAACAAAACAAACAAAACCCAATAACAACAACAAAAAGTGTGTGTGTGTGTGTGTGTGTGTGTGTGTGTGAAGGGGGTGGAGAGAAAACTAAAGCAGGGACAGGAGGGCCTAGGGAGGGGCAGGATACCCTTTTGGCACTCTGGACAGTCAAGAAGATAGTGGAGGGCAAGGAACTTGTTAAGGGTTTTTGTTCTCTGCCAGTTTGGGAGGCCATGGGGATAAGATATCCAGAGTTTCTGCTGGCCTAGGAGGTGGCTAGGGGTAGTGTACCTGGTTCAGGGTAGAGTTTCCACAAAGAAGTCAAAGAAGGTAGTTGCTATCACAGGACCTGGTCCTGAAATGAATTCCTGTCATCCCAGAGGGTGGGTATGGGTAGCCTATCTGACCCTGCATTTCTCCTGACCTGAGGAAGTAGAGTCCATTTATCCAAAAATGGGGGTGGTATGTACACACTACCCTATCTATAGGGTAAACCCCTGACTGCAAACAAAACAGAATTTACGCAGACCCCAATTTACACAGAGGATGATGTTACCAGCTGACAGTGAGTTAACCTCCCATTGCCAGCTCAACATTATGGAAATGAGCACCACAGATCACTGGGCAATGGAAAGGTAGAAAGGGGGGTAGGGGACGTATTCCCTCAGTCTCTGTTACAGGGTACAGGCAGCAATCAAAATCTGACTTTGATCAAATACTAAGAATCCGGCTGACCAGAGTCTGGTCGATTGGAAGTTCTAGAGTTAGAGCCCTAAGAATCCTCCATTTCATCAGTACCAAAAGTCCAGGTACGGCTGTGGGTCTATAGCAACCTCCCTCTTTTCTTACTCTCTCCCTGCACTAAGGTTTCCTGAATGGAAACCCAGGGCTCTCGCCCACCTTCCTAACCTTTCCCTGTATTGGATTCAGTTCATGATCTACTCACCTTAGAACAAGGGATGCGTTGCTGATGTCAGATGGATCTTCACTGAGAGCAGAGAATGCCAGAAAGATGGTGACTTGTCTTTTATTGACGATGCAAAAACACTTGACTGCGTCGACCATAATAAACGATGGAAAACCTTGATAAGAAAGAGAATTCCAGAAGATTTCCTTGTGCTCATAAGGGACATGTACATAGTCAAGGAGACAGCTGTGCAAACAAAATAAGGGAGCCCATAACAACAATGATGCCTTGCTTCACTCCAGACTTGTCTACACAGTATCTTTTTCTCCTCACAGAGAGGCTGTGAAGTTGCCTTTCTCTGCCTCTGGCCTGGGAATGCTATTCACTTTATCTCAAGATGCTCATGGGATGCTGAGCAGCCTGGCAGGGTGCCTATAATCCCGTAATTCTTCTTGCTTGCTATTTTCATGCTAGTTTCTCTTTCCCTTTGGTTTTCATCTAATTGTTTCTCCTTCTGTTTGTTGTTCTGGGTTTTCATATGATCATTTGTCTCCGTTCCATCTTTAGGATAGAGGCTATGTGTGACTGGCCAGCACCTTTGGCCATCTCCATCCTAGTTGCCTTTTTACTTCCGGCTCATGGAGAATCTCAGTGTCCTGAAATTCTACCCATCTTCAACCTCAATCTAAAGTTCTTATGTGATTTTGATGACTTTAAGTCCCTCTAGAATATAAACTGTTATTTGGGTCTATTTTATTCACATTTGTATTCCCTCCAGCCAGCTCAAAGCCCAGCATATGGTAGGTACTCAATACATATTGATAAGTGAATGTACTAATGAATAATTCACTATAAGCTTCAATTAATAGATGAGATACTGAAGCTCAGAGAGTTTAAGGTACTTCCTCAAGGACACACAGCTAGAAAAGAGAAAAGCTAAACTTTATTCCTATTTTATCTGAAACTAAACAAAATATTGCACTGATCTAATCTAATTCTGGGCCTTGTCTGCTAGAAATAATTTCATATTCTAGTATTGGAACTACAGTAAAGTATCTAGCTCAAATTGATCATTAGTGTCAGGCTGTCTTTAGAACTTATAATGAGGGAGTCAGAACAGTTGTGAAAGGGGAGGGAAGTTGTTGGGGAATTGAGAGTTAATAATAAAGAGTACTAGAATTTTAAGAATTGTTCTACAATTGATTGTGGTATGATTCCACAACTCTTTAAAAATATTTAGACCGTTGAATTGTATGGTTTGATAGTCTGGGTAGGCTAGAGAAACAAATCAATAGACACTCATGTGTAAAAGAAAGAGTTTTATATACAAGAGCAGTTGAATATTGAGAAGACATCCCAGCCCAGTCCAGATCAAGTCCATAAGTCCGATATTAGCCTATATGTCTGATACCAGTCTATAAAATCTTCTTCAGACTCACAAAATACATGCAATGATGCCGAATGCCAGAAGATCACATGCCAGTGGGTGGGAAGTCTTGTAGATTTGGTTGCATTGCAAGCATCTCAGCATGGGCAGGGGTCTCCATGTGGCTTCTCTGACTCCAGAGGTCTGGCTCCATCAGCCTCTCTCCATGTGTCTTCTCCACAGGGACATCTCGCAGAGAGTGAGCATGTGTCTCACCTCCAGCGAGCCATTTATCTCCTTAGCACCTCCAAATGAGATCATCAAGCTATGACTTGATTGACAGGCTAGGTTCCTCTCACTTCACTCTGAATCCTCAAAATGACCCCAGGCTATATAACCACCACATATGGTGAGTTATATGTCAATAATACTGTTTTTTCCCCACAAAAGACCCAGTACATATGAGGTCTGTCAAAAACAAATGTAACTGTATGTGATAACAGAGCCAAATAAAGAAAGTGTTAATAAAACAAGACAGGCTGGAGATTGTCATGCATGAAAAAAAGTGGGGGTGGAGGAGAGATATAAATATATTCAACTCAACAGTGTACAGTGGGATGAAAGGTTGAGCAATAAGATTTCCTTTTCTTCAACGTCACATACAACAAATGCCTAGGCCTTAAATATACTATTAAAATAATTTTGATAAATCGTATACATTGTGCAAACCAGTGTAGCACATTCCCATCGCTTGAGAAAAATTCTCTCAGGACCCTTTTCAATAGATCTCCCCCATCCCCATGCTCTGGTCAGTCACTTCCTGGTTTCTCTTTTTGCCATAGAGATAGAGTCATGCAGCCTCTTTTAGAATTTCCTATAAATGGAATTAATGTAGGATGTACCTTTTTGTGGGAGGTTTCACTTACTAAACATAAATGCACAGGAAATTTGACCATGCTGTGCAGATCAATAGTTTATTCCCTTAGGTTGCATGGATTGGCCGATAGATTTTGAAAAGTTCTTCTCTTATTGACAAGACCAACTCTAATGCAAAGCTGATGCAGAGGGTTACCGCCATGATGTTTGAGTAATCTGTTCCCATTGGCAAAACCAGTGGGTCCTGAACTGGTGGGCTATAACCACTGATGGTCCATGAGCAGATTCTCTGAAGTCCATCCCAGTGGATTAAATAACATCGTGCCACACTGGACGAAGTTTATTTCTCATACAGAGTTATTTTTAATCCCTCCGTTTACGTTCACGAGAAAGACTCTGTAATCTTTTTTTTTTTGACTCTGTCATCTTAATACTTCCCCAACATTAAGCAATCTCTTGTTTATCTTTTTAACAAGGAGTGCAGAGCAAAGTCACAGTATCTAAGGAGATTTGAAGGGTACTATCTGATTTGTATGTATCTTGCCTTCTGTGTTTGGCAAGATATACAGAGTGCACACATATTTACATCTGCAAAGCCATCATAGAGCAGAGTTGTAATGTTTTCATTTTAAATGGATGCTTTCAAGTAATATATAAGAGAGAGGACCTTTAAAAAAGTCCCACGAATGCATCAGTGTCCAGCCAAACTCTCTAGTTCCAGGGGAGAAGTTCAAACACTTCTTCATTTCCCTAAATGGATGGACTTTCCTACTCATGCTACGGCTGTATAAGATGTGAATCAGAGATGCAAACTTGAAGGATGCCTCGTTGTTTCTAAATCCAGTGTGGAAGAAAAGAGTCCCTTGTCCCTTGTCAAAGTAGGAGAGTGGAGAATTGTTAGCTCTAATGGCTGGTGAGTCCCTGTATTTTTTTTCTGTGTGAACAGCAGCATATCTCTCAGTGGGTCTCAGTAGATAAATACTATTGGAAGGCACTAGATGAACAGTTACAGGCATGTTGGCTGAACAAACTCCCAATTTCCATACCAGCGGTGGCAAAGGTTTCCAGCCATCACTTGCCTGTTGGTTTGTTGTCCTGTGTTGACTCATGTGTGACCATGATCCTGGAAGCTCTGCCAGTTTCATATGCATACATAAGTTGGACAACAGATTAGGAGGACCGAAGAAGAAATGATGCCTTTGGATGATAGAGCTGGCAAAGAATATGGGAAAGTATCATGGGCCACCAGAAGAACAAACAGGCCTGTCTTGGAAGAAGTACAGCGACAATGCTCCTTAGAAACAGGGATGGCAAAACTTCTCCAGTACTTGGAACCTGGTATCAGAAGACAATAGTCCCTGGAAAAGGATATCATATTTTGTAAAGTAGAGGGTCGTTGAAAAAACAGAAGATCCGGGCTGAGCCCCGGTGGCGTAGTGGTTGTGCGCGGGACTGCGGCCCACTGGGATGGAGGTTCAATTCCCGCTCCCAGGAGCAAAGGCTGGGCCTCCTACTCCCACCACCAGGGCAGTGATGCCTAAAAAAAAAAAAAAAAAAGAGGGAAAACAGAAGATCCTTAATCAGAAGGATGGATGCAACAGCTGCAACAATAGGCTCAAACATAACAGCTAGGGTGGTGGTGCAAGACTGGGCAGTGCCTATAAACAACAACAAGAACAACAAACAAGGTTCCCAGAGTGAGTGTGCCCATGTGCATAAACCTTAAAGTTCTACAATTCTGAAAGGTCATCATGTTTTTGACATTTCAACATAACATTGGTTGAGTGTCTCAACTTTCTATATAATTTTAAAAATTGCAATGTTGGTATAGGAACTGACTCATGACAAAACAAAAGAAAATATTGTTATAAAATATATTTGCTTAAGGCCTTTAAGTTTCCCCACTCCCCTAACATAAGGGATATCTTATTGAGATAGTAAATAATATTACCAGTGAATCCTGTGACAACTTGTATCATGGAACATGAATGACTGAAGTTGAGGAAATACTAGCAAGACCATCTGTTACTGTGAGGTGAATACACCAGCCCATTTTATCTTGATGTCCCCAAACATTTGGCACATCTAATTCCTCTGACTCCAAGTATCGAATCATCAAATGACCTCTGAATATCACCTGGCTATTGACAAGGAGAGAAAATCCTAGTCACAAGGAGTGAGAGAAGTCCTATCTTTTATTATTATTATTTTCTTGTTATGGGTCTCCTTTATTTATTAATCATTTTACTAGGGGCTCATACAACTCATCACAATCCAAACATCCTTACCTTTGTGATAATGATTTTCTATGGAAAACTGTTCCATTCATTTTTTTGTTTTAGACATTCTTTCTGGGAGTTTGAATAATGTCAATCTGCCCTGGGCAAGTTATTGGTGTGCTGGTCAAGTCAAGGACTCTATCAGCAAGGCTGAGGTTTGTATCTGTGATTGGAAGATAAGCAATGGTGATAAGGAGAGGTCCTGGTGTCTGGAGTCTCCACTACGCTACCTAGTTTGGGTGTGTGTAGGCCCTTAGTCTTCTGTAGGATCAGATGGACCAGGATCAAGGGAATGGAGAGAACTGTATGCTGCCCTCCAAAAGCATCTTTCAAGTAACTGTGAATGTGTAGATTCACCCTCTCCAAATTAACCAACAGTGAACTCAAGATAAGTTGAGTAAATTGAGAAATAGTTAATGGTTGAGAATGGTTGGCAAACTAGAGGAATCTTGGATGGAAATTTACTTACCTAGCTTTGAGATAACTACCTATTTACAGTACTACATTTACAATTAAAAACATTCTGGGCTGTCTTCTTCCTTGCCCCAGCCCGGCCCCTCCACTCTCCTCTCCGCTTTCCTCCCCTCATTTTGCCTGTCTTCCTTTCTTTTCCTCTTCTCCTCCTATTTCTACCCATGGCTTCCTTCCTTCCATAAACATGAAAGTATTGTGACAAAATCATAGACACCTTTATTAAAAAAAAGAGCAAAAGGTGAAGTTATTGTTTCTCAACATGGCTTCCATCTAGGCCTGAAGGAAGGACTTTCATCTTTGTAATCCTCCACAAAGAATTTTGTGCTCTTCGATTTAATGCCATCAACATGGCAGTTGGTGCATTCTTGAGTGACTCAAAAAGCATGTACTTTTGAAATGTTCTTTGAGTTTGGAGAACAAAAGGATGTCTGAGGAAGCAATATCAGGATGTTGGGGTAGATGGGTTACAGTTTCCCAGAGGAATTTTCAGAAGACAACCATAGCTGCCCTCAAAAAAGGAGCAGGTGCATTGTTGTGATGGATAAAGCAAAAATTCTCTAGCACAGCTTTCCTGATCTTCTTTCCTCTTCACTCATCAACAGTTTTCAATGTTCTTTTTTAAAAAAAATCATTCGATTGGGGGCTTGTATGCTCTTATCACAATTCACACATCTATCCTTGTGTCAATCATATTTGTATATTTATTGCCATTATCAACTTCAAGACATTTTCTTTCTACTTGAGCCCTTGGCATCAGTTTTTCATTTCCCCTCAGCCCTCAAACCCTTAAAATTTATAAATTATTATTATTTTTTATGTTTTACACTGACTGAAGTTTTCCTTCATCTATGAGATCATTGTAATAGGCTCCCCCTTCTCCTGGCTGGTATTGCTATTCTCAATATTGGTCCTGAGAGGTTTATCTGTCCTGGACTCCCTCTGTTCCCAGCTCTTATATGTACCAGTGTATATGTTCTGGTCTAGTTGGATTTTAAGTAGAATTGAGGTCATAATAGTGATGTGGAGGAAGTATTAAAAAATTAGCGGAAAGTTGTATGTTTTGTTGATGCTATACCGCACCCTGACTGGCTTGTCTCTTCCTTGTCATCCTTCTGTAAAGGGAAATCCAATTGTCTACAGACAGACTTTGAGTCTCTACTCCACATTCCCTCTCCTTCACATTGATATGATTTTTTGTTCTGGGTCTTTGATGCCTGATACTTTGTCATGGGGACACATCATCATGACACAGGCTGGTGTGCTTGTGCTTGGTCCATGTAGGTTTGTTGTTTCTCAGCTAGGTGGCCTCAACAAGTGATCCAAACCTATGTTAAGGTGGCAGATAGACATTTAGCCTCTACTCAATACAAGAACACTTCGTTTTTATAACCTGTCATTCCATGATGCTCACCTTCCTAACACGATCGCTGAAGACAAAGTGGGTGCATAAGCAAATGTGGTGAAGAAAGCTGATAGTGCCTGGCTATCAAAATATATAGCATCTTAAATGTTTTTAAATGTTTTTAAAATGTCTTCATAATTAAACCACTGTGATCATCCTTTGTCCTTCAAGAAAGTCTATCAAAATTATTCCTGGGCTGAGCCCTGGTGGCGTAGTGGTTGTGCGCGGAACTGCGGCCCACTGGGACGGAGGTTCAATTCCAGCAGTGGGGCTGGGCCTCCTACTCCCACCACCGGAGGGCCGTGATGCCCCAAAAAAACCAAAAAACCAAAAAAACAAAATTATTCCTTTTGAATCCCTCCAAAATAGTCTCATCACCATCTGAGCTGACTTCTCTACCTTGAATTGAACTGGCCCAGCAGATTCCCTCTCTTCATGTCAAAATATATGATTGTTTCTTCAGAGCACTGTGCTGATGTAAGTGGGAAATATAGAAATTGGATACCCAAAATGGGGGAATAAAGGCACGAAGTGGTTGGCTTACAAACTCTCATAGGTGGGGGAATATATATTCTTAGGATTAAATGATTAAGGTGTGAGTGTTACTTAACTGCAATTGTAAGACATAGGTTTTTAAAAATTTTGTTCCCTTATAGAATGTTATTTTTAAATGATGGTGGCACATGTTGATTTGTATCCATTTTAGTTTTATCTTGTTAAGTACAGATATGATTTTATTATTGCTTGAAAACTACATATGACTGCAGAGTTATGTGAAAGTTTCAAATTGACAAGGGGTGGCCTGTGGTAGTCATGTAAGTCATGTTAATTTTATGATTGGGAGTAGAGGGGTGGAGTCTATCCTGTCAATCTGGAGATAGCCAATGAGGCCTCTGTATGGGCATGGCCTTCTCCTGAGAATTCTGGGAAATCTCATGATATTTCCCACATGGGTGTGAGAGACTTAGAGCTGAATCCTTGGGAGACATTGCAGCTGACAAGACATAAGGTGGGCTCCCTGTGAGACATCCCATAGGAGAAGCCACATGGGTTTACCCTTATGAAACCAGACCTCTGAAGTCAGAAAAGTCATGTAGAGACTCATAACAGTGCTGAGCTACTTGAGAAGACAGGCCCAGAGAGGCCCCTGTTAGTGCTGAAATGCTTCTACTACAACTGGATACACAAGACTCTGCATCCACTGGCCTGTGATTGTCCTGGCATTATCGCATGTGCTTCAGGAGTCTGAAGAGGACTTATGGATTGGTATTGGAAATGTGGGCTAATATTGGACTTATGGACTTGGATTGGACTGGGTTGGGAATCTTTATCAATGTTCCATTCCTCTTGTTTATAAATCTCTCCCTTATATACATATGCGTGTCTGTGAATTTTGCTTCTCTAGTCTGCTAGAACTAAAACATCCTCAGAAGACACTGTTTTGATTGGACTTTTGTTTTTTGGAGGGCACTCTAATAAGATAGACAGCATCTTGGAGAAAACTTTCCTGTAGCCATCCACAGATCTGGTCAGAGAGACAAACTGGAATGCACTTGGTTTGGAATAAGCCAGACAAGTATGAACTGGAACCCTGGAACAATTTTTTTTTTACTTATCCTAGTATTTACTGAGAATTTATAATGTGTTACCCCCTGTACTGAGGCAGCAGATACAATGATGAACCATGCAGATAGCTACTAATTCCTTGGAGTGTGTAACCCACAGTGGAGGGTGGTGGTGAAGGAGACAGATTCAAAGTCAGATGAATCACTGCTGATTTTTTATTAGTACATTCTGTTTACCAAGCGCTATTCCAAGTGCTTTACATGCATTAACTTGTTTAGTTCTCACAACGGTATTCCAAGAGAGGGAGGAGGTGATAGAGAAACTGAGCACTGACAGGCTACATTAAGTGGAAAGGACCACGAAGAGAGATATGCAGGGGTATCGGGTCTCATTCAGGAATGTCACTATGGAGGTGGTAACAGGTGGAGGAGTATACCAGCAGTCACCTGCAAAGCTTAAATGAGCTTACAGGGCAAGCAAAGAAACCCATAAGTCAGGGGGCTGCCAAGTCCTCATGAAGACACAGAACATTGTACCTTGGAAGAGAGAATTGATCTCCAGAATGTCTTCTTTGGGTCAGCTCCCTGTGGGCCTGACTCCCCCCAATGATTTGCCCGTCCACCTAGAGCTAGTCCCTGGAGACAATACCAGGACATTTCTGTGCATGCACAGCAGGGTGAGCTGAACTGAAGGGCAGCTTGCCAAGAGTGCCATCCTCCCGCAGAACCAGATCGTAGGCCTCTCTACAATCCTTAGCCCAGCCTTCCTGCCTGGTGAAGAGGTGGGAGAGGCTTCCTAGAGAAGGTAAGCTCTGGAGGGTCAGTAGAAATTTACCTGTGGCCAGGGTAATGGGGAGGTTGACATTTGACATATTGCAAAGTTGAGTATTTCTGGAGCAAATCTGGGAGTAGGGGGATAGAGCAAGAAGCAAGAGCTGAGGATAGAGGGACAGTGAGAGGACAGGCTGGGTCAAGCTGGGAAGAAAGGCCTGGCAACCCACTTCTGAAATTCAGCCAAGGAAAACCCTAGAGGACACAATGCCTGGACCCATCACTGATCACGGGGATGGCCAGAATCCGTGGGACTATGCATTGGATGCCAGCCTAATGGGAGCCAACAGCAACAACATCAAAATCCAGGCACTGTCCCAACAACATGCATTAATTTATTCTTCACAACCACCAGTGCTTAATAATCCACCCATCTTACAGATGAGGAAACTGAGGAACAGAGAGATGACTAAACTTCCTCAACACCATTCATCTCTTCAATGGTGAACCCAGAGACTCTGACTCCAGCATCTGCAGGCTTAGCGCTTGTTCTACTTCCTGGTCAGCTTCTACCAGGCTGTTGGCAGCGAGGGGCCCTTTTCCTCTCCTGGACAGTTTCTAGCCTGTTTGCCCTGTCTCTCTCACCTTCAGCTTAAAGTGGCTGAGCTGCTGAAAATCCCATCCCCTACCGTTTGATTTCAGAGCGCGTATGACTGAAGCCGAGATGAATTTGCGTTTAATCTTGCATGCCTAACGAACTCGCGGGGTATCTCAGAAATTCCCCTGCTTCTATTAGAGAGATAGTGTGTGCCGTTATTTCCACTGACAGGCAGTTTTATCATTCGTTTTAAAGCAGGGACTTGTCTCCAATAGTTCAGGCGGTGTCAAAAGGAGAGATAACAAACCTGCTAGAATAAAATGTCAGTGCTGGAAAGGAGGTAAATACCATCCAGCGCCACCCCCTCAATAAGGCGGGACAGGGATTGTTCCAGCGGCCCGTTCCACTGCGCCCGCACCATCTGTTGGCAGGTGGCCCTTCTGGCTGTGTGGGAATGAGGGGGAGTGAAAACAGACATGGGGGCTTTGGAACCAGGGCAGCCCAAGTTTGAATTCTGGCTCTGCCAGTTTTTGGTAGTGTGGAAGCTTGAGTAAATGACCTTCCCCTTTCTGGGATTTAGAGTCCCTGTTTGTGAGATATGGCAAGAGAACTGCCTCTCTAGGGCAGTGATGGCGATGGAGCATGATTGTGGCCTGTGAAATGCAGGTTGGGATGCCTGGTGCACAGTGCTTCCCCTCCTCCTCTGTGATGAAGACGGCTGCTCTTCGTGACTGTGCTTGTGTTGGCTCCACTCGTGGTGACCCAGAGCGTAGTGAAACCGAATGTTGCCTGATCCCGAACCCTCCCATGATGGGTTGTCACTTGGCATTCATGGGGGTTTTCCATGGCAGGTTTTCAGAAGGGGATCACCAGGCTTTTCATCGTTGCCTGAGAGCTCTACTGAAACCTGGCCTCACAGTCACACCCAAACCTCCACTGACAGACAAGTGTGGCTGGGCAAGGAGTGCGTTGGTCCAGACTTGAACCCAGGTCTCTTACTTGAAAGGTGATCATTGTACCACTGAACCAGTAGAGAGTAGTGCCTTGTTCCTGAATGGAAGTGAGGAGTAGAGAGAGGAACAAGGCCTGGTCTTGGGGCTTCTTGCTCAGCAGAGGAGACAGGTCCACAGATAAAGGCCCTTGTTGCTGGAATAGAGGAATAAAGAAATGTTGTGCTTTTTGAGGAACTGTGGTGGCATAGTGAGTTACACATTGGACTGCTAACTACAAGGCCAGCAGTTCAAAACTACCAGTCACTCCAAGGGAGAAAGAGGAGGCTTTCTATTCTGATACTCTTGGAGACTCACAAGAGCAGTTCTACTCTGTCCTACAGGGTCATTAGGCGTTGGAATGATGATGATGATGATGATGATGACGATGACGATGATGACAATGATGGCTGTATTGAAGACAAAAGATGAGCACTTGAAGATGGGTGGCTCAGCAGGCTGGGTTCTGTCCTCTGATGGGTTTTATTTGGCAAGTGTGAGAGTGAGAATTTGAGTGCATATTCTCTCTCGCTCTCCACAAGCATTACGACTTCTGGGACCTTATACCTGGCCTGATGCACACCTCTCTCTACAGTTCATATCCCTCCACCCCAGGCCTTGTTTCTGAGAGGTGCATTCCTTATCTGGAAATGGGAGGCATTACCTATTAGAATGGTTGTGACAGGAAGATGAGGTAATGCATGTAAAACATTTAGAATGGGAGTTGGCACCTAAGTAGACATTAGCTTTTATCATTGGAGAGTTAGACATCAATGATTGCAAGTCATTCCACAGGGGAGATAAGCATGCAGGCTAGCTTTAGTTCTTCCACTAATCAGATAAAGATGCTTTTAGAGCATCTAAAGGACAGAATCCAAGGGGGTTCAGGGTGCCACTGTCCTCCTACTGTCTTCTCCAAGGACTGACTCTCCGATGAACACTGTACCCAACCATTGCTAGTCAAATGAGACATGATGGTGCTTTCTGCTTATTTAAAACCATATTTCAAAATGGTTTATCGTGGTGAATTACATGTAACAAAACATATCAGCTATTTTGTGGGTATGGCTCCCTGACACTAACAACATTCATCACATTACACAACAGGCACCACTATAAATCTCCAAACTTTGTCATCACTCTTAACAAAAATAGCATCCTTGTCTGCCAGGGGAAGCTGGACTGTGCATACAGAAGAGCAGACAATGATTGACACTTTTGAATTTGGGGGTGGGGGGGAGGTGAAGTACCATGGGTGGACAGAAGAACAAACCACGTCTGTCTTGGAAGTTCTGTCAGCATATTCCTTGGAAGTGAGGATGAGGGGTGTCTTAGATGGGCAAGTTTGTAAGAGGTACCAGTCCCTGGAACAGGGCATCAGACCTGGGAAAGCAGAGGGTAAACAAGATGGGTTGACATAGTGGCTGCCACTATGAACTCACACATAGCAATGGGAGGATGCAGAACAGGTGACAGTTTTACTCTCTTCAATGTAAGTTGGAACTAACTTGACTGCACCCGATAATAACAAACGAAAGGTCTCAGCATCATTTTTGCAATCTCCTTGGACCCTCACCATCACTACTACCACTCCTCTCTGAAACTGTCCTGAGTAAACCACGCATGAGCTCTGGTCACTATGCACTTACCTATTTTTAACATTTCATGTCGCTAGTATCATACGCTCTTTGATCTTTTGCGTCTGATGTTTCCATTCAGCGTGTTCTCCAGGTGCATCCATGTTGTGCTTATGTTAGTCTGGGTACTTTAGAGAAATAAATCCACAGAAATTCATATTTTAAGAGAGAGTTTTATATAAAGGGTAAGTGCATATCAAGAAAACGTCCCACCCCGGTGCTGTCCAGGCCACAAGTCCAACATTAACCCATAGGTCCGACACCGATCCACAAAGTCCTCCTCCATCTCACAAACACACGCAATGACGCTGACTTCAGGGGGAAAGCTAGATCAGTGAGTGTGTCACATCTCTGCGGACAACTCCCAGGTTGCATCGGCATAGGTCCGTACGGCTTCTCCTCGGAGACGCCTCACAGGAAGTGAACCTTGCTGGCTGAAGCAGCAGCTAGCTAAGGCAGATGCACCCTGGTCCAACCATCACAAAGGAAAAGACCCGAGAACTAAAAAAGTGAGGCCCACTGAGCCCTTTATCTCTCCACCCTTCAATTAACCCCACATGTGTTTATTGGCCAGGTCGGCACAATAAATCTTAACTCTCTCATGGTAGTTGGGCTGTGAGTCCAACTCAACTGGGTCAAGTTGTTCAGTGGTTTCAAAGTTAAGGCCTGGTGGTCCTCCATGATGTTACAGAGCCCAATGTGATCAACTCCATAATGCGACCTGCCATGGAGCAGCCAGTCCATTGTAAGATGTTTAGGGTGGAGTACAATTTCTTTACTCAGGTTCCAGCCTTAATGTGACCGAAAGGACATTATCTCAGAGGTGTGGTCTAATTCTTGTACAATGGGATGCTGGAGGAAACTTCCTTGCTGTGTTCCTGGGCTGTATCCTGCATCTGGATCATCAAATTCCAGTCCTTCCAACTTGAACCAACAGCTTGCCATATTGTCTGTTTATCTTGGGAGGCATCAGCAGCCTGCCATCTGACCTGCCAACCTTGGATTCATTAAGTCACAAGACTGAACTTCTTCCCTTCAGTTTATCTGCCTCTGTAGCCTGTGAGAGTCCTGCCGATCCTGGGTTCATCAGCTCCTGAATTAGACAACATAGAAGCTCCATCTTAACATCTGACCTATGGACTTGAACCCAGACTGGATTTATCTGCTTCTACAACACCGTGAAGCATTTCTTTAAAGAAATAAGTTTATTTATACCTATTTCCACACGTACATCTATATGTTTTGTGTTAATTTGAAAGGGCCATCATTTTCGGTGATTTCAAAGGTAAGGCCTAGTTTCATGTAGCATAATGAAGTTAAGGCATGTATAGATAGATACACACATACATATATATTCTGACACACACATATATCAGAACGGACTCAAAAACACCTAACAACAAATTATACACACACACAAGTGATGCTTAGATATGCATGTATGTATGTGTACAGATATATTTAAGCATCAATGATGTCACTTCTCTAGCCTAACACACATATGATGGCATGTGTCAGGCCTCCATTTCTCTTCATGACTGACTATTATTCCATTGCATTTATTGATCACATTTTGTTTATTAATTCATCTGTTGATGGATATTAAGTTGTTCCTACCTCTTGGCTATTGCGACAAGTTCTGTGATGAACCCTGGGTACATCTATCTGTTTGCATTCTGCTCTCAATTGGTTTGGATATATACCTCAAAGTGGAATGGGACCACGGGTGGAGCTTTCTGAGGTACTGCCAAACTGTAAGAAAAGTTGTTTGATGAACATAGAAAAGCACTTGGCAGCATCTCAAATTCAGGACTGTCAGGAGGAGAACGGGGAGGAGCCGACAGCTAGGGGATTCACCCCAACTTCGGTCTCTTCCTCCCTTGTTCTTGTTCAGGTGCCACTGAGTTGGTTAGGACTGATGGTGACTGACTCCACGCATAACAGGATGAAGTGCTGCCCAGTTCTTGGCCCTCCTCAGACTTCTACTGTGTTTGAATCCATCGTTGTAGTCTCTGTGTCAGTCCGTCTTGTTAAGGTTCTCCTCTATTTTGCTGAACCTCTGCTAAGCAGGATGTCCTTCCTCAGAGGCTGGTGCCTCCTAATTATGTGAAGTTTCACCCTCCTCACTTCAAAGGAGCATTCTGCTGTACTTCTTTCAATATAGATGCGTTTATTCGCCTGGCAGTCCACAGCATAGTCAACATTCTTCACCAACATCACAATTAAATCTTGGGGTCACTTCCTTAGTCCCTCACTTGAAGACATTCCGTTTGTCATTGCAAGGTTGATTGAACTGCCACCCAGTATCCACCAGGGCTGGTGGGGAGTGGGTGCTTCCTTCCTGGACATACAAGGAGGAAGCTAGATCCAGAAAAATACAGAAGAAAGAGGGAGAATTCACGAGGATGTATGTGTTATGCCTGACTGTTAACTCAGTTAGCTGCCCCTTAGTAAAACATGGCCAAGAAGTTCAGGCTTTTACTGATGAGAGGAGGAGCAGGGAAAAGGATTGGGCAAAGGTCAGAGCTCTCTCCCCAGAATTTCCTTGCCAAGGGTAAAAAGAAAGAGAAACAATTCTCTCTCTCTCTCTCTTTCTTTTTCCTCTAAAAAACCCTTTTAATTCAAAGCAGTTTTATGACCTTTGAAAGGCAAACTCAAATTAACATAGTGTTGCTCTGTAGAGAGGCTCTCCTGCTGGGTCTTGTATAATGAATAAACACCATTCATTTGTAATTAGCAGCACCCAGCTGCATAAGGGCAATTAATATGGTAACAGGAATTAAAGCAGTAGGTTCCCTTAAGAAGGCAAGACATTAAGACCTACTTGGTTACCCCTCATCCCTTTCTATGGATCTGGAACAGCAGGTGAGACTCTTCCATGATCTTACACCCACCAGTCTTGGGTGGATCAAGGTGGCCACAACCAGGGCTTTGCCAAGGAGGAACACCTTCCACAGCCTAGCCCAGCCCCTGGCCATTCCTTCCCTTCTAATGCAGGGATTCAAGTTTGCCTTTCCTCTCAAGAAATTGTATTGGACTTTGTAAGCCGAAAGTTCCGGAGAAGATCTAATTCACTGTGTGTGGAGTGTTGCTTTTGTGACTTAGCCAAAGGAATTGTTGTTTTTGTGGTTGTTGGGTGCCTTTGAGTCAATGTCAACTCTGAGGGACTCCAGGTGGCAAGAGTAAAACTTCCACAGTTTTCTAGGCTATTATCTTTACCGGCAATTGAGCATTAGGTCTTCCACCTGCCAAGTGGCTGGTGGGTCCAAACTTACAACGGTTTGGTGGGCTGCCGAATGCGACAACATTTGCCCTCATCCTTGTTCGGCGATGTTATAAAATAATCCAAGCACAAAGAAATGAAATCGAGCAGTTCATTTGTATGCATACAGGGAAACCCTCTGTTCGAAGAAATGGAAGATTCCATCTTTGGCTGGTTACTCTGAGAGTTTTAAAGAGAAAGAAATACATATGGCTCAGAATATTAACTGTTGTCTCACTTTAACGTATCGAGTGGTGCTTTTTAGCTGCCTGGGATTGCCTGGGAGACTTTACAATCCAGCAAACACAGTTCTATTACTCTGGAAACTCAAAAGGAGGAAAAATAGCTGTTTTGGTCAACAAAGGCAAAGGATAAATTACCTTTGATGAAGTTAAAGTGAAAGTTTAAATTAATTTATACGTGATGGTACTTATCTCAGGAGGATCTTCCAATTTTATGTTCCGATGTCCCCACCCTCTCTGGAAGGTTTGGAACCCTCTCCCTTTGTGAATGTCCTAGGTACTCGGAAGGAGATATCCTTTTAGGGCTTCTTTTTATGAATTGTGATAGAGTTCAGATCCCCTCTTCCCCCATACCTAGAAGACCCTCCATGGGTCTGCTTTGAGGAATTGCCATTCCTCAGGATATCAGGAATGGAGGCTGGCTGGGAGATTTCTTTCCATCCTTTCAAAAGGGTGCCAGATAGTCCCTGGGGGTGGCACAAAGGGTTCAGCACTCATCTAATGACTAGGCTGTTCCAACCCACCAAGACATGCTTTGGAAAACCACCTGGTAATCGGTTTCAGAAAGGTCACCTAGCCTTGGAAGCCCTCATCGAGTCGTTCTATTCTGCACACAGGGCGTCTCCTGGAGTTGTCAACTCAATGACAACTAACAACGAAGCAGGTTAAGTGGGGGCCACGGGACCAGCAGCTTCTCATCAGGACAGAGTCGGCCAGCCTTGCTGGCTCCTGATGCCAGCAGTCACCAGACATCGAATGGGCCGTTGAAGTCAGGCTCTGGTAAAAGCCCCTGAAGTCTATTGGTTTGGAAGAGAATGTTTCTTCCATAAATAAGAAAAGCAATTTTAGGATGCACGCTTCCCCCAAACACATGCCTTTCGGGAAAACATATGCCTCGTATACATCAAGAAGAGCCTCACTTTCACCCCTCATTTGCTAGGTTCATCCTTCCTTGACCGCATGCAGAGAAACGTCCATTCTGGTCGAAGGATCATAGATTCTGAATTATAGCGGGAACATCCAAATCAATGAGGCGACATAGTACAGCCTGTGATGTGGCCAGTGAGGTGACAAGGAATACTATCATCCGGGGAGGACTTCAGCCTTGGGAGCTTCGTGCCAGACAGAAACAAAAACCGTGGAGATGAGCAGCTGTGAGTTCCAATCCCAGCTCTGCGGCGGACGAGTTGTGTGCATGTGCAGGGTGCATTCGGCTCCTTGGGAGGCTCAGTGTGGCTGTCATGTACTCGTGTCAATTTGATTGAGAGTGTGGGGGTGGAGTCTAACCTGTCAATCTGGAGACAGCCAGTGAGATCTTCTGGGCAATTTTGTGATACTTCCCCCATGGGTGTGAGAGACGTACAGCTCAGTCCCTTGGAGACATTCTACTGACAA
Organism: Nesogale talazaci; assembly: GCA_004026705.1. Classification (NCBI taxonomy): domain Eukaryota; kingdom Metazoa; phylum Chordata; class Mammalia; order Afrosoricida; family Tenrecidae; genus Nesogale; species Nesogale talazaci. The sequence goes on along the minus strand of PVJH01002246.1, from coordinate 121,186 downwards.
GACACATGGCATCATGCTGATAGACCCTGAGTCCTGGAAACTGGAGAAGTCACATGGGCTTGCCCTGATGGAACCAGACCTCTGGGACCAGAGAAGCCATGTAGAGACTCCTGCCAGTGCTGAGATGCTTGGGATGGTATGCGGAGATCCCTGCCAGCACTGAGATAAACAAGACTCTGCACCCACTGGCCTGTGATTGTCTTGGCATCACTGCATGTGCTTCGTCAGTCTGAAGAAGACTCTATAGATTGTATTAGACATATGGGTTAATATTGGACTTAATGATTGGATTGGACTGGATTGGAATGCTTTCTCGTTCCATTCCTCCTGTATATTAACCTCTCCCTTATATACATATGCATGTTTGTGAATTTGTTTCTCTAGTCCACCCACACTAACACACTCAGTATCCTTGTCTCATCTCCGCAACAAGGGCAACACTTCAAAAGAGGGCTAGGAGCGCTGTAAGGTGCCAGGAATAGAAAAAAAGTGTGATGTGCTATGTGACCTGTCTGAAACAGATTCACACACACACACACACATACATATCCCACAACACACGGTTTTAGTTATTAGGAGAGGGAGCCTGGCAGAGTTCAGAGAGCCTTTGGCATCAGACTGGCCAGGGTACACAGCCTGGTGGCCATCTGAGTAGGAGGACCTGCGGCAGTTTATTTCACCTCTCAGAGTTTCCTCGTGTGCCCACGGAGATGATGTGCCATTCTCCATATGCTATCGAGGGAATGGTTGAAACCATATATCCAAAAGTACCTGCTGGACTTATGGAACCACTGACTGTGACTCAGAGGGCCTCCATAGGCCAGAGTGGAACTGATCTGCAGGGTTTCCCAGACTGTCCCCTTTATGGAATCCGACACTTGCCTCCTTTCCCCACTGAGCAAGTGGCAAGTTCTAGCCTTCTGCTTGATCACCTGAGATCCTTTCTCAAATGGGGGTAGGTGTTTATGCATCGGCAGCTTCCCTGGGATGCAGATCTTGGGCCTGCAGATTAATATGTCGGGGCAGAAAGGCGTGACTTTGACTTTGGACCACGTGATTCATGAGCTGCTGAACTCAGAGCCAGTCTCTCAACCTTCAAGAGTCCCAGTCTCCTCGTCTGTACGTTCTCACTGCCAGGGAGTTGATTCCAACTCATTGCAGCCCAATGGGACAGGGTAGAACTGTCCCTGTGGGTTTCTGAGACGATCACTCATCCTTCTCCCCTAGGCACCGGTGAAGGGCAAACAGGTGAGAAGGGCCTGAGCAGGTGGTGATGGGGCTTCAGCTTTCACTAAGTGTCAGGGAAAGCTACTCCCTTGAGAAATCCAAAGGTGGACGACACTGGCTCCCATTTGCTCCAGGACCGCAGGCTGCGAGGCATCCACATCTAAGCTTCAGCTGTCTTTGACGGCATCCACTCTCTAGTTGGCTGCTCTCTTCTCCACTCCCCAATGCAGCTGCCCTGGCTGGTTTCTGCCGCCATTACAGGCTGCATTTCTTCTTTTGCAGCTGAATAAGGAACCCGCTTGGTGCTGTTGGGAGCCCTGGTGGCCTCATGGTTACGCTTTCTACTCCCCTAAAGAGTGACAGTCTTGGAAACCCACCAGGACAGTTCTACTCTGTCCTAGAGGGTCGCTCTGAGTCAGATCAACTCAAAGGCAGTGACTTTGGGGTTCTGGCGCTGTGGGTGAGGCGGTGGATTACTAATCCTAAATCAAACCCAACAGCTGCTCTGAGGGAACGATGAAGCTCCCTGCCTCGTAAAGAGGGACAGTCTGGGAAAACCTTCACGGGGCTGCAAGGAATCACAATGGACCCCATGGCAGAGGGTTTGGTTTTTGAGTACATAGTTCAGACAATGGCACCCTGACTTTCTTTGTCTGAAAGTTTGGTTCTGCTTTGCCGAGACAAACGAATGCATTCTGGGCCCCCTGCCACGCTCAGCTACTGCTGGCTCCATCACAAATCATTAGAGGCGAATTAAGTCTGGTATAGAAAGATCTATCACGACCCCCACTTTGTCAACGTGCCTCACACTCCAGAGACTCTTCCCACACGCAGACTCTTGGAGCTCTGGCAGGAACGTGGGGCTTAATTAAAAGATCACCACATGCTGGCTTCCCTTCACTGGAGATGAAGTGGGCTGGGTGGAGTTAGGAAGAGGACATGAGAATGGGATTCCCCAGGCTCCTCAGCAAAGCTGGTTAAACTGTCATCCTAGCCGTGATGGAGCTGCAAGCACTTGGAAATGCATGCCTTTGGATGGAACGGTCTACGTGGTGCACCTTCACATGGGCTAGTTTAGATCAAGGCAGAGCCTGATGAAGGACTTTTGGGCTATGATCCTGAGCTTAACCCCAGCCTTTTCTGTGCGAAGTAAGGTGGGGGGAAGGGTGTGTTCACAGGAGAAGGAACTGACCCCAACTAAAAAAAAGGGTTCGTCTCCCTGGTCCTCAGCAGCAGTGTGAGGTAGGGGGCTTCTCCATCCCCTGAGTAGTGGCACACTGGTAAAGACTTACATGGGATATGTTCCAGGCCCTACTCAGTGATTTTCCCACTATGGTTACGCTTTGGATTCATGGGAAGAGTTGAACAAAATAGTACAGATGTCAAGGCCTCATATCATGCTTAATTGTTATTCTTTTCATTGCTGTTGAGTTGATTTTGAGTGCTGGCAGCCCCATGTGTGTAAAGGAGATGTGAGCCCCTCGTGGCTTCAGGGGATTTTTCAGAAGGAGACCAACAGGCCTTCCTTCTGAGATGCTGTGGGTGGTCTCAGACCTTCCATCTTCACGAATGCCATTGAGCATGCCAACTGTGGAACCACTCACCACCTGGGGAGTCTTCATAAGCATTCAAGGAGTGTTAATGACATTTTAGCACCGAACGGATGTTTTCTCTGGATGCCATGGGGAGTGAATAAAATTGATATGAGGAGCTCCTTCTTGTGGCATGACTCTGCATGTTTAATATGTGCGAAGGAATCTCCCTGCCAGCTCTGGGGTGTGCCAGTGACTGGTGGCACTCTCCACCCACTCAGGAACGTCCCTGATAGGAGGCAGGAGCCTGTGGCCCTGTCTAGGAGTGTGTCCTGTTCTTTCCTCACTTCTTTCTTCTCCCTTTCTTTTCCACTGTCGCTTTCCTTTCCTCCCCTTCCTGCTTTGTGCTTCCCTTTCTTCCTCCAATGTCACACTCATCAGTAAGTGTGGAACCTGCCTTCCCATCCTGGCTGTGGGCCCAAGGCTTGATCATCTATACAACCATTATCCCTACCCCTACTTCAGTCAGGGCACCGAGCTGAGCTGGCCTCTCTCCTGATCTAAGACTGCAGTGACTCCCGATTGACTCGTGGCACAACATCCAGGCCTCTCAGCCTACTGATGTCTAGCCTTCTCCTCTGGGCCTTGGTCTGCTGACCACTCAAGCTGGGCTACAGTCTTTCCCCTTTCTCAGTCTGCTTGATGTCCTCTCTGTTCAACTTCTAAGGACTGAAGGCTCTTTCTCTGCAGCTCCAGCTGTCCAAATCCTTTCCACCCTAAAGACTTCCAGATAGAACCACATCTAGCAGGGCTTCCCTGAGTTCTTTCTGTCTACCTTCATCCGAATGCTTGTCTGGGCTTCCCCTGTCCTGCACTATGTGGGAGTGACCTTGGGCAATTCATTGAACTCTTGAACCTCAGTTTCCTGATTTATGAAATGGGGTTGATGATTGCACCTGCTTTGTATGGTGTTGCTGCTGATTAAATGAGGTAAAGCATAGAGCCTAATACTATGTTCATCACATTATGATGATTGGTGCTCAAGTCTAAGCCTTCCGGGTAGGATGCTGGTCTGAGCCTATACCACCAGCATGCCCAGATTCATCATCAGAGGTTCATGCTTGCTGAAGGAACAAGGGAATGGTTGCGTGCTGTCAGACAGAGTCTTAGTACTTAAATCAACTCTGTGTCTGAGTACGGGAAGCCCTGGCCCTGACCTGGGATGTTTGGCAGTTGATTTGAGCATGACCTCTGAGACCTGGGTTCTAAATCAAGCTCCACTTCACCCCAGATGTATGAACTAGGGTCTCCAGGCCTCAGTTTCCACTTCTGTAACAGGGTACCATGATAGCACCTACCCCATTGATGGTGAGGCTTAGTTCCTACCTAAAAAAAATTCTTGGGAGAGAGGTAAGCATCTTCCGAGTCTCAGAAAATCTTGGCAATGACTGTTGTCTGCTCCCACATATGGAATAAATGTCAAGCTTGAAGCTCGACATCCCTCCACACACACATCCACTCCAGAGGGAGAAGCACCAGCCCTGGTGGCAGCGGCGACAGCAGCTGTGACAGCTAATTACCTCTCCCTATTATGGATTCTGCTGGGTGCCTCACTTAAAGCTACTCTTCATGAGGTGATGGAGGTGTCCTGAGGACATGGGGCATTATGATGAGTTAGTGCTCTGGACTAGTAAATCGTCTTCCTGGATGTGAAAAGCTTCTTCTCACGTGCATTTTTCCAGGAATCCCAGCAACCAGATGCATGATGGAGTTTCTGTGGCCCTTTCTGTGCCCCCAGCCCGCGGGCGTGGGCTAGCATCTGCAGGTGCTGAGCCCAGGGCTCTAGATCTTTGTCTGGCAAAAGGAGTTAGTTATATCCCTCAGGATAGCCTGCCAAAGGCAAGAGCCAGCCCACTCTTTGAGACGGAGAAGAAGGAGAGGATGGGAAAGGCAGGGGTGAGTGGTTGTGAAATTGCCCTTTAAGGAAAACCTCTGTGCATCTCATGTGCACTGGAATAGGTCCCCTCTCCAAGCCCCCGAGACTGGGCAACAGGAGTGGAAGAAGAGCGCCTTGGACTGATTATTTCCCATGAGATGCGGGTTAGTCTTCATTCATTCATTCCTTCTCACAATATAAGTTAGGAGATGAGATTTCCCCATCAGTTAGCAGAAATGAAAGCTCAGAAGAGGTTAAGTGACTTGGCGGGAGTCACCCAGCTAGTAAATAAAAGAGATGATGCTGTAGTTGGGATATACCTAGGGAGAGCAGAAAAAGCTTCAGCACCTAGCTCCTACCTGGAAGATCATCTCATTTTGTCTTACATTTTGTTGCTTTGTGTCATCCCTGATCTAGTTCTAAGTATCTTTTAACATAAACAGCTTATCAATATTAGAAAAATATAATGGGTCCTGAATGCAGAGCAGGAGAATCCCTGCTGAGTGTGGGCGTCTGCGGATCGCGTGTGATCTCCACACATCTCTACAGGACAGAGTAGATGGCAGGATGACAGGATGACAGGATGACAAGGATTCTCTATAAGCATGAGTGTCTGCAGGAATGCATGCATCATACAGGCCTCACTGTATTTGTGTTGGGAACTTTGCGTGTACATGTGCAATAATCAACACAGAGGTGAATGTGATTGTCTTTGTTTGGAGTATGTATGCATGTGCATTTGTGAGCATGGGTTTTGTATGTAGGCGTGGATTTGCGAGTATGTTCCTATTACATGTGTGCTTATGTGCGTGTTTGGGTACATGAGTAACTATACATTGAGGATAGGATATGGAAGAGTCTGCTAGTCATTCTCTGAGAAAAATGGGACCATTGGTGCCTGATCCCCTTAGGCTACACAGAGAAGTATCTACCTCCACATCAATCCAAGGTGAAGGTCAGACATGCCCCTGCCCTTTATCCTCTTTTATCATATTCTGAAAACAGCTTCTCTGCTAGGTTTGATAATCCATTTCACTTACCACATAGAACTTGCAGAAAATATTGATGATATGGGGTCTAATTGGGTTACAAAGTGTTAAAGAAATGGTTCTTTTATCCACAAAATCTATTTTTGGTCATGTTTTTGGACATCTATCACTCTGTCTCATGGTCTTGGTGCTGCTCCACTGCTTTGTCTCATGATCTTGGTGCCTCTGGTGACTCTTCTTTCTTGATACCCACGGGGTTCTTTCTCATTCTACCTTTGAGATGGGTCCCCTTATATACCCAATGGACTGACTAAACTGACAAATCTCTTCTTTTAGTGTTTCATACACTAAAAAATATTTATTTGCACAGTGTCATTCATGGCAGAAGTTACTGAGACATGGATAGAGGAGCCACACCAAGAAATTCCACTTCATTGCATATCTTAAATCCATTATTTTAGTCTTCCATAGAATGGAATTTTTGCTAAGCACATAACTTCTCAGAAAAGAGATTTCGTTCTAGTCTTCCTTGTATTGTGGTCCAGCCTTGTGACTAAGTTCTGGTCATACGTTCAAAGACCAGGATGTGCCTTCCTTGTTCCTCATTTTCTGCCATTCACACTGGCTAAAATGCAGGCCTGGGGAGGAACCAACATATTCCATGTAGTCAAGGGCAACATCTTGAGAGGAACAAGCTAGAAAAATTTTGCACTATCAGCCTCTCCATCAGCCACAAACTGCTTTTATGATAATTGCATAAGACAAATTTCTTATTTAAGGCATTGTTTTTCAGGAAGAAGGTCTTGGTTACAGCAACTAAGCTTCTATTTGACCTTGACATCATTTGCATACATATATAAAGACTTCTAAGGTCATTGCCTCCCTGTTGTAGAACTGGGCAGTGTTTGGTTTGGGTATACACAGAGTCCTTACCAGTTGAAGCCTGCTCAATGGCACCTAAAAGCCATGACAGTGGAGTTTTAGTGTCTCAAAGCCGAGAGCTGCATGTTTTCTGAATAGAAAGGCTCTGTGTGGAATCTTGAACATTTTATAGCTTCAATGGCAAGAGGAAAACAGGCAATTACAATGTTTAGGATCAACTATAGGGTCACTTGAGAAGCTCAGGAAGTAGAGAGTGGTCTTCTATGTATAGGTGTGTCTCCTTTCAGCAAACCCTGCCTTTCTTTTACCTAGGATCCAATCTCTTTCTATTAGGAGTTTATATGATGTTATGCTTAAAGATATTTCCCAAACCTGAGGAGGTTTCATGATGGAGGCTTCTAGTCCCTGGGTTCTAGGAGTATGTCTCTAAGATGAGGTATCTATCTGACTTGAAATCAAAGTCATGCAGTCAATCAGGTGCAAGGAGGTCTAGGCCTTTGACTTCAGATGTCCCAAATAAATTTTTGAAGACTTGGTGGTGCATTTGTGCTAAGGTACAGAGGTTTTCATATTTCTCAGTATTTTCAAAAAAATTATCTCTGTCTAGGAGACCCAATCCACAGGACCTATCCAAACCAGGTAAAACTCATCATGGAGTCAATACTGACTTACAAGAATCCTATAGGAAAGAGTAGAACCACCCTGTGCGTTTCTGAGACTATAACACTTTAAAGGAGTAGAAAGCTCTGTCTTCCTCCCACAGAGGCCTTGGTGATTTCAAACTGCAGTCTTTGTATATTGCAGCCTGATACATAACTACTTCACCATGAGATATGCAATATCTGCCATCACTTGGTCTCTTCAATCCTGTGAGGTTGTACAAGTCTGGGAGCTTTGGAGAAGTTAGATGGGGACACGGTCCTCTTTCATTTACTTTGGAGGTGGTTTAGATACAGGGGCTACCCCCACAATCTTCAAGGTCAGAATTCAACTGTCCTTGAATACAGACCTTCAGAATTCAAGTGTCACCCCAGTAGAGGTCTTGCCTTATCAATGAATTTCAAAGAAGAACAAATGGATCTAGTGTTTAGGGAATCAGTCAACTGTTTCTCTCCTTTCTTCTAATCCCAGGGACTCCAAATCTCTCCCATCAATAAATCAATCAAGCAAAGAAATAAAAGTCAATAACCCAGTTGCCACTGAGTCAGCTCTGACTTTCTTCCCAGGTGCCCCTGGGTGGACTTCATTTCCAACTTTTTGGTTTGCAGCCCAGTATATTAGCTGTTGGGCCATCTGAGAACTTATTTTCTGGCAAAATAGCACTACTCCCTCCTCGACTCACAGTCCAGCCCTTTTCTCTCCCCTTTGCTGCAATGCTAGCTTCATTCCTTGCTCAGTCTGACCTGACAGTCAAAGATCAGGGTGGGTGCATTCCTCATAAGGCCTATTGGAATTCAAAACAGCTTTGCTTACTGCCCTTTTCTACCCCAAACCTAGACTTCCATCCAGTGTCGCTCTCTGAGTATGCAAATCAAACCACATATGTAATTAAAAGAATTTCAGTTCCTAGAATACTAGCATTAAGCAGATAGAATTCATTTAATAACATTTCGTTTAACCCAGTATAATCAAAACTTTTACCATTTCAGCAAGGAATCAATATAGAATTATTAATGAGAGACCCTATATGCTCTTTTAAAAAATGCTGTCTCCCAAAATCCAGGGCTTATTTTACACTTACAGGACATTCCAGTTCAGACTAGTCACATGTCAAGATCTCAATCACTACATATGATCAGTGACTACCATACTGGACAGCATAATCTTAAGGCATTAAGACAAAAAGAAAAATATGGCTGTTCTTCTGAAAGGTAGGGAGGAAGAGAAAATTATCTTTTCTCCAGGAGACAAATTAATGTTTCAACAGGTTATGTTGACATATTGGGTTACAGAGAACAGAAGTCACTCCAAGTAAATTCAGCAAAACAAGATCTGTTTTTGGAAGGATACACTGATATCTCATGGAACCTAGGAAGAACAAGTGCAACCTCTCTAGGAGCAGGAGAGTCAGCAGGTAAGAAGGAAGATTCTATCTCTGCCTCTGTCCTTTTACCTGGAAAATTGCAGTGAACTGTCACTGTCACCACTTTGCTGAGCCTACAGGCTGTCTTCTGCCTCGCCTGTAAGCAGAAGGACTGGTTTCTTCTTTCTCAGGAGATAAACTTTCTCTGCTTGTCACCTGCAGAGAAAAGAGACTGTCCTAAGCACGGCTTTTGTCCCTAAATTTAACATGCTGTGCATTCAAAGTTCTTAGAACTAATTTACTCTGCCTCTCTGTGATGCTTAATTTATGCTCCAACTTGATAAGGCAATGGCTTCTATTGATTCGGTTAAACACTCGATTAGTTACTATCATGGAGTAGTTACTTGTGATTAAATCAGTTGGCCTTAGGTTGCGTAGATTAGCTCTCATAATGCAATGTGTTTGTTGTCATTTTAAGGTGCCTTTAGTGGGCTCCAAATCAAAGCAACTCCACATATAACAGAACCAAACACTACAGATTCTGTGTCATCCTCACAGTTGTTAGGCTTAAGTCCACTGTTATAGTTACTGTGTCAATCCATCTTATTGAGGACCTTTTTCCTTTTGCTGACCCTCTGCTTTATCAATTGTGATGTCATTTTTCAGGAACTGGTGTTTCTTGATAATATATCCAAAAGTACATAAGACAGACTCTTACCATACACATTTCTGAAGAGTATTCTGATAGCATTTCTTCCTTGTTTGTTCTCTTGGCAATACATAGTACTCTTGGTCTTCTTTGATAACTCCATAGTTCAAATGCATTAATTCTTCACAGCCTTCCTTATTCATTATCCAGCTCTCACATGCATATGAAGTGATTTAAAATATCATGGTCACCTGATACCTAAGATCCAGAACAAAATCATACCCAATGTGAATGGGGGTAGGGCATGGAATGGAGACCCAAATTCAATCTGTAGACAATTGGACATCCCCTCACAGAGGGGTCACAAAGAAGAGAAGAACTAATCAGGGTGCAGTACAACACCGATGAAACACACAACTTTCCTATTCTCTAGTGCTTCCTTCCCTCCACCGTCATGACCTCATTCTACTTTACAAATCAGATTGGACCAGAACCTGAACACTGTAACAGATAAGAGCCCACAATACAAAGGAATGAGGATAGGTAAATCCCTCAGGGCTAACAATGATAAAAGAGATACCAGGAGGATAAGAGGAAGGTAGGAGGAGGAATCAATCACAAGGATCAATATATAAGCCTCTCCCAAGGGAATAAGCAACAGAAAGGTAGGTGAAGGGCAACAGGGGACAGAGTAGCTAATGAAAATAATGGTCTAAAACTTATCAAGTGTTTGGGGGAGCAGGATATGAGAAAATGAGGAGATTATATTAAGGACTCAAGAAGAAAGAAAACACTTTGAAAATGATGATGGCAGCATATGTGCAAAAGTGCTCGACACAATGGATAAATGAATATCTTGTGATAGATGTGACACCCCCCAGTAAAAGTATTTAATTAAAATAAAACATATATAATGGTTTGGGTCAGGCCCACCTTAATACTCAAGGTCCCAGATTTGTCTAGTGCAACATATCTTTTGACTGGTTGATGACTGCTGTTCCCATGATTATTGATTGTAGTCCAAGTAAAACGAAATCTTTTGCAACTTCTTTCCCCCTGTTTATCATTATGTTGCCTATTGGTCCAATTGTGAAGATTTAGGTTTTCTTAACATTGGGGTATAATCTATATTGAAGGTCGTAGGCTTTGGTTTTCATCAGTAAAAACTTCAAGTCCTCAATTTTAGCAGGCAAAATATGCCAAGGTTGTTAATGAGCCTTTCTCCATTTCTGATGACATATTCTTCTTCACAAGTCCAATTTCTCAAATTATTTGCTTGCCGTAAAGGGCAAATCATTGAGGCAGAAGTATACACTTTGCTTGTTTGAAACCAGGCAAAATCCCTTTTTCCAGTTAGAATGGCTGACTCTTGATTGGTGTACATGTTCTGCATGAGCACAATGAACTATTCTGGAATTCCCATTCTTTGCAATGTTATGATCCACACAGTCAAACACCTTTGCATCGTCAATAAAACACATTTGAAAATGATGATGGCAGCATATGTGCAAAAACTATTCTGGACTCTCCACTGGGTAGCCAAACGTCTTTTGGGTAGTCTTTACTTTCAGTCAAGAGCCATCTGGTATCAGAAATACTACCCTTTTTTTCTTTGGAATCCCTTTGTGTTAGTCCGGGTAGACTAGAGAAACAAATTCATAGACACGCATATGGATAAAAGGGTAAGGTTTATATACAAAAGGAATGGAACATTGAGGAAGCCAATCCCAACCAAGTCCAGTTCAAAGTCATAAGTCTGATATTAGACCATGTATCTGATAAAAGTCTATAAAGTCTCCTTCTGACTCATGAAATCACAGTCAGTGGGTGCAGAATCCCGGTGCTTATAGGGGTCTCCCCATGGCTCCTCACTTCCAGGGTTCAGGGTCCATCAACAGCATCCAGTGGTGGTCGAAGCAACTCAGCACTGGCAGGGATCTTCACGTAGCTTCTCCAGCTTCAGAGGTCTGGTTCCATCAGGGTAAGGTTGTGTGGCTTCTCTTCCAGCTTCTCCAGCTCCTTGGATGCTGCCTTCTTGTCTTGTCCATAGTTTGCCCTGTCGGAGACCAACTCCCAACAACTGGGGAGATGGCTTCTCATCTCCATGAGAGAAATATCACAAAATTTCCCAGAAGTCTCAGGAGAAAGCCACGCCCACTCAGAGGCCTCACTGGCTACTCAATGGCTATCTCCAGATTAACAGACTAGACTCCACCCCTACATCTCAATCATAAAATTGACACCTCAAATACAGAACCACCAAACCCTTGCTCTCTCTTCTGAATCCATCTTGAATTTGGGTAGCTTCTTGCTAATGTGTTATTGCAACTGTTTTTGAATTATTTTTAGAAAAAATCCACGTGGTGTGATATTAATGATATAGTAGTAGGATTTTTGCAAGCAGGTGTTCAGGTAGCTACCTTCCAAATTTCTTGGCATAGACTAGTGAGTGCTTCCAGTACTGCATCAATTTGTTGAAATATTTTTATTGGTATTCTGTCAATTTCTGGAGCCTTGTTTTTGTTAATGCCTTCATGCTGCTTAGACGTCTTCCTTCAATACCATTGGTTCTTGATCATATGCCACCTCTAGAAATAGTTGCATGCAACTCTGAGTATTCCTTTTATCTTCTTTGAATTTTTTTAGGCGTCATGCAATAGTTTGTGCAAGGAATCCTTGAATATTGCAACTGCTTATATTTTTCATCAATTCTTTAAGCTTTAGAAAAACTGAACATATTCTTCCCTTTGAGTTTTCTAACTCCAGGTCTTTGCACATGAAATCACAATATTTTAATGTCTTCTCAATCTGTCTTTGCCAATGTTCTGTTCAGCTCTTAGACGTCATCATTTCTTCCTTTCCATTATGTAAATTAAAGTAAAACAATGCCATATAATGAAATCTAGTGTACTTTAATCATTCAATCAGTTGAAATCATCATAGAGTGGATCCAAAATCTAATCAGTCCTGAGCACTAAAAAGACCTGAGGGGAATCAGAGACACATATCCCCACGGGAAAGGCAGAAGGCATGTAGGGTTTTGCAGCCAGCAAAGGTACAAGAGGGTTTGGCCATAGAAATGAATGCAGGGAGACACTCAGAAGGAATCCATAGAACTGAGACTATGATTTGGTATTTATCCTCCAGAACTGTAAGAAAATATTTAGCTGCTCTTTAAAACTACGAACCTATGGCATTTGCAATATAGTAGCAATAGTAAACTAATATACTCTCCATGTGTACACATTTGTGAGTGGAAGATGGACTCCACTCACTGGTTTGGCTTCCTTGGCTGGGGTTTTCTTGCATCCCATGAGCTGTGGTGAGGTCTTCTACAATGGTGGGAGCTGCCAGCACCCCAGTCTGTGGTCAGGAGGCAGCGCTCAGACAGCAGGATGTGGGCTGGGGAGTGTCCACAGACCATGTACCTTAATGAGGAGTAACAGGTCGGGACCCTACTGTTAGAGGCCGCTGACTTTCTCCTCCATTGAAACGCAACGGGAACTAAAAAGACTTGAGGCAAAATGTTGGCTTAACTCCTAGGCTTATGTTGAAGGACACGGACCAAGTGATTCCTGGCCAAGAGGATCAGAAGAAAGCTGGTCCATTTCCTTAGGATTTTTCTCCACTCTCACAAAGAGACAGGTGTCCCTGGACCACACTGGAGCATGTGTCAAATGGTAAGGAAAACAGTTGCTGTTGGGTCCATGTTGACGCACGATGAGCCCATCTGTGCCAAAGTAGTTCGGTGTTCCATGGGGTGGGATAGTTCGGTTTTTCAGAAGTAGCACGCTAGACTTCAAAGAAAAAAAAATTTTTTCCCCTGAGGCATGCCTGGGTAGATTTGACTCTGCAACCTTTTGGTGTGTACCCCAATCCATGAGACATTTGCTCCACCTAGATACCCAGGTATTTACTGTTTTGCGTAAGTTTAAGGCTGATTTATAAGCCAACAGGAAGTGACGATGATAGCATAACATTTTACATCCTGGGCTTAACCAAATCACAGCAGTGCTCCCAGCCTTTGCTCCTTGGAGTGGGAATATAAAAGATCCGATTGAATGATCAGTCCTCACCATTTTTTTTCCTGCCCCAGACCCACCTCGACCATCCTCCCTCGTGCAGTACCCAGACCATGGTAGAAAAAAAACAACAACAAATAAACAGAAAAAATAAGTGACAGTAGCCAGAGAGCTGAGCCTGAGGGAGGGGAGGCGTAAAAGGCAGGAGTGCTGCCCTCAGCTTGGCTGACTGGGGAATTTTAGGTAGGTTAGAATGAAGGAAGGGAGGCAGGGTAGGGAATGCCTTATTTAATTCATTAAAACAGTTGCATTTGAGCCAATTCCAATCCTTGCTGATTCCCCGTGTCTCAGAGTAGGACTCCATACTCCCTGGGGTCATCAGTGAGGGATTTTCCAATCACCAGACTTTTCTTCTGAGGCATCTCCGTTTAGACTTCAACCATGAACCTTTCAGTCCGCAGCAGAGTCTCCGTGATGAGCATTGAGAAGGTATCCCTGTCCTTACCATGTTCAGGAGGAGAAGCTGGGGCTGACACTTCAATTGACAATTCACTCTTTGTTGGATTGGGCCTCACTTTTCTGCTGCACGCAACAGAAGATGGTGCTTTCTTTTCTTTTCTTTTCTTTTTGAAAACAAGTTGAAGGTCAGTGGCAGCCTTGCATGGAGCAAGTCCATTTTCTCACCAAGCTGTGCTCACTCCATGTCTCTGCATCACATGTTGGTCACGCTCTCAACATTTCACACATTTGCCTAATACTATCGCACACTTTGACTATAATATAATAAGGGGTGAATGTAACCTTGATAAGCACCAGGAAAGCAAAAACAGGCCCTGGTCATGCATGGAGTTAAGCATTGGGCAGCAAATGGCAAGGTTGGCAAATCAAATCCACCAGCTGGCTGAGTGAGAAAGGGGAGCCTATGAGCTACCATACAGATGTGCAGCCTGGGAAACCCACCAGGCAGTTCTGCTCTGTCCTTTCGGGTTACAGGGACGAGAAGACCATTGGTAGCCATGGGTTTGGTTTTGGCTTACATTGCTTACAAGACAAACATTCCCGCAGATCACTTTAGTGCAGGATTTGCTTGATTGCAGTGGTTTAAAACTCATCCCACATCATCTCCAAGCTCTGTCTGTCTGTCTTTGGGGAGCCCTGGTGGTGTAGTGGTTATACATTGTGCTGCTAAGTACAAGGTCAGCAGTTCAAAACCTCCAAGCTGCTCTGTGGGAGAGAGGTGGGGTTTTGTATTTCCCAGAGAATGGCCATCTTAGAACCTCATAGGAACAGTTCTACTCTGTCTGATGGGTGGCTATGTGTTGGCATTAGCTCGATGACCATGAGATTGGTATTTTTGTTTCAGGGAAATGAGGGGAGACACAGGATGCTACACTGTGTAGACATCATGTCTGCGCCTCCAGTCCTATCATTGGGGATGACTCAGTTGACCTTGACAGAAGAGTCACCTGATGCTCCATCTCAGTGTCTTGCCCTTCTTAAGCGCTTAGCTCCTTTCTCCCCCAAGGCACCATTGAGTTGATTTTGACTCATCATGATGCTAACCAACAGTGTCTCCAAGGCTATCGTCTCTATTTTACAAAGAAGACTCCACACTCTTGAAGAGTGGCTGGTGGATTCCAACCACCCACCTTCTGTGGCTAACAGCTGAGTGTTTAGCCATGAGATGCCAGGGGTCTTTGTACCACTCCAGTGTGCCCCCGCCACCACCATTATCAAAGTAAAGAAGCAAACACTGTTTTCTTTTTAAGGGAAAGATGGCTGCAATGATCCCTTTATGTCATGCTGGCTCTCGACAGAAGATCCCGGGAGAGAATAGGTAATGGCAGTGACAGAAGCTCTGTGGAGAAGAGCTGTGTGTCACTTCATTTATCGAGCATAAGGGAAAGTCAAAAATGTTCATAAACATCCATTTGGTCTGAAAGCAAATAACTTAAGTCATTCAAACTTGGTCTTGTTGGACCGTAAAGCCGCCAGCAATATTTTGTGGAAAAGACTCTATAGAAAAATAAATTATATTTATTGAGTCAAACTTCAAATAATAACCCTGCCACTTTCTCTCTCTCTCTCTCTCTCTCTCTCTCTCTCTCTCTCTCTCTCTCTCTTTCCCCTGGCCTTTCACATCCTATGAATTTTGATGAATGACAAAATGTTCTATTGCAACATAATCACTTAAACAAAAGGCTATCCAGATAATAACACCAGTACCTTTAAAGCGGTGAAAAACTCATTTGCCTCATAGGCCTGATCATTATTTAGTCTCTCACCACTCTGATTGCCTTTCTCTAAAATAATGCTCAAGGTAGCACCTTTTTTTTTAAATACTTTTTTTTTGGGGGGGGGGGGGCTCTTACATCTCTTATCACAATCCATACATTCCTCCAATGTGTCAGGCACATTTGCACATATGCCGCCATCATCATTTTCCAAGCATTCTCCAGAGCATGCACACTGCTACAGATAAGAGTAACACTTTTTTGTTTAAGGCTCCTGGTGTTCCTTGGAGCCTAAGATTCTATTCTAAAAGGGACCCACCAGCACCCCCTGTGGGTGTTATCAGTTTCCATTCTCTTCCAATGGCCTGTGGAGGTTAAGCCTGAGGTCATACTGGTCCAATCCTGTGCTTCCCTGATGCAGGAAAGAGGCAGAGACCTTGACTAGAAACAGCTTTGGAGAATCTCCAATCCATGTCATCCTATAAAACAGTATGTTCCAGAACCTCGCACAATCACAGAAATCTTGCTCTCCTAGTTTGTCACTGTTGCTTCTTCTGAAGATTCATCTCATATCTTGCTCTCTCCAGGGAGCCCTCTTGGATTTCCTCCACGCTACATTACTGTGGTGGTTCTTGGCAGGACCATGATTCTCAGTGGTTTGGGAGTTATGATGTAGTCATCTCTCATGATGAGGGTTGATATAATGTAATCACTTCCATGATGAGATCTGCTATGAGCAGCTGATCAGTTGAAAGGGAGCTTCCTCTCCTATCTGTTTTGTGAGACTTGCTTTGGTTTGCTACCTGTTTTATGAATCTGACATAGCAGAAGGACTTTCCATTCAACATGCTATGCACATCTTGCTCAGTGACATTGGGTACATTCTTCATGTTGTATCAACAGTCTCATGATTCCATTCTGCTTACTTTCTTCTCATTAACCTAGTCTCCCAGTCCCTCACCTTCTCATCTGTGCTTTAGGATAGATCACTTAGTCTCTCATAGATAATTGTTAAGAGCACAGAAGTCAAGGGAGATAGTCATAATTATATAGTTAAAAGATGACTTGAAGAGATAGTTTTAGTTCAAAGCTTGAGGAAGATCTCAGAACAATTCTCTTGGAGATCCCTTCTATCCCAGTGTCGGCTCCACACTTTTTTCTCCCTCTCTGTCATGATCCATCATTGTGGTCCCAATCAGAAGAGATGGTAGGATACCCAGTTCTTCTAATCTCAAGGTAGAGGAGGTCATGTCCATAGCTTCTTAAATGTATTTGCCCTACCATTCTTTTATCAGAAAAACAATGAATCAGGTGCCGTCAAATAAGAACATTTGAACGATAGCCCATAATATCCAGGTTAAGTACAGGTAAACAAAATCTCTTGCATGCAGCATGGAAAGGGAGTCTCTTGGCTCAAATTGTGGGGAACTGGTGATCTTGGGTCCATCAACTCATGTGCCTGTACAGTGGGGAGATTGACGTGGTTCACGTTTCTCTTCCTTAATATGATTGAAATTTTGAGCCAGAAGATGTGTATATATATATATATATATATATGTGTGTGTGTGTGTGATTTATATATAATGTATCATATACTAACATATATGTGTTACTGTCATTGCGCCTATTGAGAATACAGACAACAAGACTGAGTAGAAGGAGGATGTTCTCCTATATGAGTTCATGTGTCTAGTACCTGTCTCTGGGCCTCTGGCTGCCTGGATGGAGTTCAAGACTGGAGCTGGAGATGTCAAGGAGGCACTTAGAGCCAACGGATTATTAGCCATGTTCCCAGGGTGCTCTGTGTAAGATCACAGCCTGTTCTGTGCACTTCTGCAGTGAGAAGAATGATGTTTGGGCTCTTTTTGCAAGTCCATTGAAAGCTCTGATTTCCTTTGAGGTTCCTGTATAGGGAACCTGGGAAGGTGTGTTCCTTACAGCCCTCTTGAATCTGCCACTCACCCTGCCTGTTACATACGGTCAGTAAGCGGGGTGTGGAGGTTGCTCTGATTCTGGCTTCAGGCAGTTGCTGCTTCCCCCCTAGGACAGTCTAACCCAGCCCTCTGCTCTTCCAAGGTGGCTGCTCATACTGCCTCCGCCCTGGGGTTTCCCTTGCCTTTGGATATGGCCTATGCCTGAAATTCAGGGTCAGGAACCTTGTTTACTCTACTCCAGCCCTGCCCAGTAGGTTTCCTCTCCTAAACATGCAAGGTCATTTTGGGACTCCAGGCCTGTGCTCACGTCTGTGGCTCATCTGAGCTTCTTTCTACCTTGGTAACTCATTGTTTGGATCTCAGCTAAGACATCACTTCCTTCCAGAAGCCTCTGACCTAGTTGGACACAATGAATAGTCATTAGCACATGAGTGCTTAACTAGCCTTTTAAAGGCAAAGCTCCTTCCATTTATAAAATCTGTAAACACAGTTGATTCTGATGGTAAATCACAGAACTTGGCTTACTTCCAGAGTCCAGTTTGGTCACAAATTTACAGCTCATTAAGATCTTGCCGGGGAAATGGTGGGTGGACTCGGTTGCTTTCTTCTAAGATGCTTGTCTTCCTGGAAATAGAAAGCATCGCATCTCCCAGAGCCAGTTAGGATAGTCAGAGGCACGCCCTTGAAACGCAAATTGAGAACTGAGTTTGGCAGGGAGGAAGGTTGGAATTAAAGATGACGGTGGTGGTACGCTCACAAAAATGTGCAGGAATCCTACCCCTATTCCTGTGGATATAATCCTGTGTAGAACTAGGGTTTTCTTTGCTAGGTTCATTAGACTCTAGCCAAATAGGGTTGGTTCTAAATGTAATCACTTCTGAGTTCTAAAAGAAGCAGGTCAGGTGTGTGTGTGTGTGTGTGTATGTTCGAAAAAGAGCAGATTAGGTGTGTGTGTGCATGTTTTCTAACCTCTCCTTGTGCCACCATGGAAAGACAGGCAACATGTAGTGTCTTCTATAAGCAAAGGAAGTAAGGATGATGTGAACTACCCATCCAGAAGGGCTCTAAGCTGCTGAGACTCTGGTTAGAACATTTAGCCTCCAGAACTGGGAGGAAATAAATTTATGTTCTTTCAAGCTTATCCAGTCATGATATTTGCATTCCAGGAGCATAACTAAGACAGAGGAAAGGAGGTGCCTCCTTTGCTGATGGAGTCCAGGGCTTCAATCTAGAGTTTGCAGATTCCCAACTTCCACTGCAGCCACCTTCTCATGGCAGGAGCAGATTCCCTGGGGGCTCAGTTCTGTTCTGATGCTTTAGGAGTTACTGCTAGAAGCTCAGTCTAGAAGTCATTTCCACAGTCCTTCCAGTTATTCCAAGATTCATGCCTGTGCTGTCACAAGAGATTTATGCTTGAGCTAACTAGAGTGCAGGATGTCTTCTGCAACCAAACCTGAGATAGTCAGCTCTCCATAGGAATTTGCACCTTCCAGCAAGACACAACCTATAGCTCTCAGAAAGAGAAGTGTTCTATTTCCATAGGTTTCTGTCTTCTCAAAGTCTTGACCCCCACCCCCAAGCAGGTTGTGCTATAATTCCCTAAAGCCCAGAATCTTGGCTCTTTTGTGATTCCTCATCCCAAAGAAGGTTCGTCCGTGACCCTTCTCTTACATTTCTAGTTACTGTTTCTGCTTGGATGTGCTACCCAGCCAGTTCTGCATCGGAGTGACCCCATGCCTGATAGAAGAAAGCACGATTGCCCAGTCCTGTGCCATCCTCGAAGCTCATACGTGAACCCATTGTTGCAACCCCTGTGTCAGTTCATCTCTCTGGGGGGAGTCTTCCTCTTTTACACTATTTCATTAAATGTCATATCCTTCTCTCCTGACAATATGCCCAAAGTACACGAAATGAAGTCTCCCCATCTTCTCTTCTAAGAAACATTGTGTCTGTATTTTTTTCAAGACAGATTTGTTTGTTCTTCCAGTAGCCCACAGTCCACTTGATATTCTTTGCCAGCACCATAATTCAAAAGAATCAGCTCGACTCAAGTCGTCTTTATTCATTGTTTAGCTTTCACATGCATAGGAGAGCCCCACAAATACCATGTCTTGGGTCAGGTGCACCGTCCTTAACATGACATCTTTGCTCTTGAATACGTTATCGAGGAGATCTGGTGCAGCAGATGTGCTTGGTGCAATGCGTCATTTGATTTCTTGTCTGCTGGTTCGAGTGTTGGTGGTGGGACCAAGCACAATGAAAGCTTTTCTGGAGCCTTTACTATTTTGTCAGCACTGGACCTACTTCCTGGCAGAGCACAGGTTCTAATAAACAATCGTTGAGTAAATTAATTAAATCATAAAGGCACTTGTGTGGGAGGGAGCTGTGTATGTGAAAGAATAATACAATTCTTGGCACAGAATAGGTCCTTGATGAATAATTACAGAATAAACAAATATATAATGAGATGAAAGGTATTTGTAAAGTGCCTGCACAGGGTTTAGTGTATAGCAGGTGCTCACAATGGTCAGTGCAGAGAATTTATTAAGTGAATTAATGAATGATGACTAATAAATGCTACGCACAGAGCCTGATTACACTGCTGTGAATTATTTAGTCTGGCTCTTCTAGCTCTAGTCTTTGTAACTCTCACCCCGTCACTGGGTACACTCAGTGCTCTTGAGTTGATTCCAACACAGAGTGAGTGATATAAGGTTTTTGAGACTGGAATCTTGATGGGAACAAATAGTTTTATCTTCCTCTCCCAGAGAGGCTGGTGGGTTTGAACCATCAATTTTGCAGTTAGCAGCCCAATGCCTAACCCACAGCACCACCAGGGCTCCTCAATAACTGGGTAAGACTGTAAATATGAGGTGCTAAGGGACCACAAAGAGAACTGGATAGAAATAAAGCATATGACACCCCATGTAAAGGTAGGGCCATACAAATAAGGTGCATGGAACCCTAACCTGAGGATGGGTCACTTTTATCATCCTGCTAGGCTTAAAATGGGCAATTCAAGGCTGTGGGGAGCAGGGGTGTGTCTCACTGTTAGGCAGACGGGTTGGCAAATGGGGAAGAGGTGGTGATGACTGACAACAGGAATCTGGCAGAAACTGCCACATGAGGGAGAGACTTGTTTCTCCTTATGTACCTCTCCAGCACAATGGAAGCGAAAGGCAGAGGGAACACATTTCCTTATCAATGGAAGAGGCTAGATTTCCTGAAGGCTGGGTAGAGCAAGACCAGATATGTGTACTGCAGCAGGAAGTCTGCAGTGCTCTCCTGGAAAAAGGAGAGACATGAGTGACCCAATCACAGAAAACCCTCCAGAAAAACAGTGTCTGGCGGGAGGTCTGCCATTAGCTCTACATTCTGCAGACCCTTTTAAAGCAGCTAAGGGACCTTCAGATATCGTTCCCAAAGTATCCCCCTCAGTAAACTCACTCTCTCTGCTCAAACCTTTTCCCTGCCTCCGGTCTGAATTTCATCCCTCACCTGAAATATTTCTGTGAGCAGGCCAAGAACTGAGATGTAGAGAGGCTTAACACTGAACCTCCTCCAGTGACATCAAGAAAGGGACCCTGGAGCGGAGCATCTTCTTTGGATCATCTGTCTCTGTGCTGGGCCATCTTGATGCAGGAGGCCAAGAACTGTGACACGGGGGATGGCAGAGAAGCAAGTAGCAACAGAGGCAGCAGAACCAGGAGACTTCTGGACCCTTGAGGGGGCCAGCTGGGTGCCTTAGAGCAAGCGCACCTCTGAGCACTCTTTGGCAGAATTAAAAGAACTTTGTCATGTTTGCCCAGGGGCAAGGTGGTGATGGGGTGGGGTGGGGATGGGGAAGTCTGTGGGATTAGGGGTCAAAGGCTGAAGAGAGGCACCTTTGTAGCTGAAAAGAGGCTGTCCTGGTCCAAGAAGTATATCCTGAGAATCCCTGTATCTGAACCATAACTCTTAGTTCCCTAATCCCGCAATTGTTTTATGGTCTGTATATTTTGTGTGACCCTCACAACAGATGCTCAAACCCAGCAGAGATGTGGGGAGGGCCATGGAGGCATGGAAAGGAGGAGTGGTTGGTATCTGAATTTGTAAAAGATTAGAGAGCCGAGGCATATCTGACCTCTGCCTCACAGGAATCAGCCTTGGGCTGTTGATTTTGATGCTTCTTCTTCCTCGAGATAGAGGTCAGACCCCATGCCCACACTGTTCTTGCAGTGCCTTATAATATTTTTTTGAAAAAGTCAATGAATGAGTGATCGCCTACATCTGAGTGGATTCTCTCTTCCACCACCTCTGCCACCACTCTTTTCCTTTGCCCAGCTTCCAATTTCTTGCCCTAAGCCTTCTTTGGGCCTAAGCCATGAACATCCATTAATCTTTTGTGTCAGCCAACTCTGGCTCACTGGGCAACGAACATTTTAAAGGATCTGCTTTTATATATCTTACAAAAATGAGGGAGGGAATGAAAATGTATGCTCTGTACTAACCGGGTAAGGTCATTCTCATAATAATACCTGCATATTATGCCCAGAGCAACATCAAGCAACAGACTAAAACTGCCCCGTGGGGTTTTCTTGCATGTAATCTTTGTGACAGCAGATATCACCAGGTCTTTCCTCTGTGGGGTCTCTGGGAGGAAGAGCTTGAAAACTCCCATGTCTGAGTTAGCAACTAAATGCTTAACGTTAAGCACCTCATAGGTGTGTTATGGATATTATCAACAATTGTAGGTGAATGGACACATTCACTGGTGTAAGATATGGCACATTTATTAATAATAATAATAATAACAACAACAACAATATATGATATAATAATGAGGGATCCTGGAGGGTAAGGTGGGGGAGGAAGGGGAGAAAGGAGACTGATATCAAAGAGTTCAAGAAGAAAGAAAATGTTGGAGCTGCTCTGGACAGGGTACCTGTAACCAAGAGGCAGAGAGGAGAGAGGCAAGAAAAGCCCTCCACTTTCAGAGGTTGAGATTGGAACATCTGCCAGTCATCAGAAGAGACTGGTGCATATGGAGAGCGGACGGTGTTGGTGCAATGCATAGGAGACAATGGGAAATACCATGGCTCGGGGCAGGTGCACCTTAGAGCTCAAAGTTACTTTTTCATATCCTATCAAGGACTTGTGCAGCACATTTCTATGATGCAACGCATCTTTTCATCTCTTGACTGCTGCCATGAACATTGACTGTGGATCCAAGCAAGACACAATCCTCGACAACTTCAACCTCTGCTCCATTTGTCTTGATGTGACCTATGGGTCGAGTTGTGAGGATTTTGGTCGTGTTGGCACTAAGTTGTCATCCATACTGAAGGCTATAATTCTTGATTTTCATTAGCCAGTGCCTCAAGTTCTTGCTTTCAGCAAGCAAGGGTGTGTCATCTGCGTTAATAAGCCTTCCTCCAAATCTGTTGCTATATTTTTCTTCATATAACCCAGCCTCTGAGATTACTTGCTTAGCATACAGATTGAACAAATATGGTGAGAGGATGCAAAACTGTGCACCATGTCTCAACCCCTCTATATGTAAATCTTAAAAGAAAACACTTTGACTGAGGAGACCTCACCTCCACTAGATTCGGCTTCTCAAATTCATTGCAAGGTTCCCTATGAAGTCAACCTCTGGTGAGTGCCCTCTGATGACAACCCAGGGATATGAATAGCTTTGCTGTCAGAGAGAGCACTGTAAAGTTGATGATGGCACACATGGTTTGATTAACATGTAACATCTTATCTTTTGATCTCCCTTTCGACCCAATTTAAAATTGTTTCCACCATTAAGACTTTGTTTTCTCTTCAATTGAGTTTTCTCCTATTTTCTTTATTCACTGTTGCTAGCTGTGTTTGTTTAATCTCTGCTAGTGTCCCCCTCCCCCATTATTTTGTGTCTGCAGCTCAGCATAGATACATCTATGGATTCAGCATTACCTATTTATGTCTATGGGCTTTACACAGCCACACCTCTTGTCATAGCTTGTTGTTGTTGGCTACCATCAATTCAGCCTTGGATTCATGACAGCCCCATGTACAACAGTATCAGGTCATCGGTTTTCTTTGGCTGGTTTTTAGATGTAGATCATTATGTGTTTCTTGCAAATCTCTCTTAGGAAGCTCCTCTGAAACCTGTTGAGCATCTCAGCAGTACACAAGCTTCCACCCCCAGATGGGTGGTTACTGTGCTGGAGGTGCTCTGGCTGGAAACTGAACCCCAGTTCTCTTCCATAAAGGGCAGTAGTCTACCATTGAACCACCACTGTCTCCCCTCCCCCTTCCCTGGTAGTAGCAGGTTAAGCAGGTTGCCTTGGTAAATTGTCCAGGGCAGTGGCACTTCTTGTCATTATTCTTTGTATTAATATGCTGTCATCCTTAGTTGCTGTTGAGGTGCCTCCAACTCAAGGGGTTCAACACTCAGATTAAACATCACCTGGTTCCACAACCCCCACAACACCCGTGAACACTCAGATTAAACATCACCTGGTGCCACAACCCTCTTGTCATCATGAGTGTGCTTGAGCCTATTCTTGAGGCCGCTGTCTGCTTGGCTCTCAAACTAGGAGACGCAACTTCCAGAAGCATATCAGACCAGAGCCTGCTGCTATGATCTTTCGGGTTTTCACTGGTTGATTTTTAGAAGTCGATCACCGGGAAGGCTGCAAACATGTGTAGCCACTGGGGAAAGCAGTGGGGTGATGCCCACAAAAACACCTTCAAACTGTGGAAAAGCAAGGATGTGACTTTGCGGACTAAGGTTCCTGAACAGTGGCATTTTCAATCCCCTCCCATGCATGTGAATGATGGCCACTGAATAAGGAAGACCAGAGACCACGTTGTGCTTTGGATGACAGTGATGCTGAAGAAGCTGGAAAGTCCCTTGGGCTGCCAAAAGAAGAAATAGACCCATCCCGGAAGAAGTACAGCCAGAATGCTCGTGCAAGCAAGGGTCTCAGCAAAGCTACACTCTCTCTGGGATCTCCGTGCAAGAGTCTGTTCGTTGTCTCTCTCGTAACTTTGCAGCGTTGCCCGAAATCCTTGGCTTGTAGACATCTCCCTCCGATCCCTGCCTCTCTTGTCACATTGAGAAAAGGCTGTGCAAATTGGAGCCCAAAGCAAGGAAAACAACCTGCGGGGTAGTTCTGTACTGCCCCACGTGGGGCCACTAGGAGTTAAGGGGGACTCCACAGCCCTGGGCTTGGTTTTCTCTTCAGAAGAGGCCTCCCTTCGATGGGCCTCTGAGCTGGGTCCTCAGCATGTGGTGGGCTAAATTAAGCCCTTCAGCACCTCCCTGAAGCAATTCTACTCTGAAACCTGTTGAGATCATCTCTCGCTACATTAAAAAAAATTCTGAATATTCTATATAACTCCCTGGACCTCTTTGTCTCAACCACAGGAGGTTGGCTCCAAGAACTAGGAGACAAGACCACCACATTACACAGCACTGTGTCTTTAACGGACAGGTTGTCTTCAATTGTCCAAGCCTATTAGCCGTGTAAAGAGATCAGGTAGAAGCAACCTTAGGGCAGTTACACTTTATACAGCTTTTCTCCAGGACATCTCGATTCCCAACCCAGTGGAGGGTTGCCAGTGATGCCCTCTCTCCCAAGGCAACCCCGGCTCTGAGTCCAGCAGGAAGCTGCCGAGATGGAAGGAGGTCTGAGCTGCTAAGCCTTTTTGAAGTTGTGTCAGCCCCCACCCCACCCCACCCCACTCCTGCTGCACCTTAGGGGCTTCTTTGCAACTGAGCCTAAAGCAAAGCTTTAATTAGTGCTCAACAAAGGACACACCCACCCACCTTCCGTTGTTACCTTGAGAGTCTCTACCTAGGGCAGCAGAGGTGTATCCTCCAGGGCAGTTGACAGAGCCTGTGTGGGATCACTCCTCTGTGAAATCACCTGTGTTCCACATTGTCTGGTTGCAGAGACCAGACTCCTCCATGTGCACAAGGACTCCTACCGAGTGGGCCTTGGCTGGTGAGAAAATCCAAACTCTTTCCAAAGGTGATCACCGTTTCAGTGGTAGCATGAACCCAGGCTCCCATGGGGCATGCATGGATGAGGAACTGACATGTCCCTCTGACTGAAAGAGTAGCTGAAGGTGAATTCTCAATTGCTCAGGACACAAGAAGATATTCTGAGATGTAGGATAGGAGGGACAGAAGAGAGATAAAGTGGCTGGCAGGGGTGAGGGAATGGTGGGGATAAGACTGTTGGTGAGTGGGGGAGATTGATAATATTTTGATTGTGTAATGTGAAATACAATCCTCCTTCCTCATCCCTCCATAAAACTCGAGAAGATCATCCAACTGGCCGTCATGGCCAGTAGATGTGTTTCAGGAAGGTGTTCAAGTGGGCTTACTTTAGTCTATCCTAGGGCAAGGGTCCAGCTCAGATGCTGCCCATGGAGGGCCCATCCCCAGGGAAAACCAAACTGGCTGAAAACCATGGCTGACAGCCCCTTGTGGCTCATGGTGACCCAGGTGGGACAGAGTAGAAACTGCTTCATAGTTGTTATTGTTGTGTTATTGGATTTAGCCTGGAAGCCTCACAGAAGTGGGCTGCCAGACTTTTCCCCACAGCACCACTGCGTGGGTTCACACTGTCAACCTTTGGGTTGGTAGACAAGGGCCACTTCCCCCTATCTTTACAAAGGAGGTTCAAAACATTTGTGGGAGAATGGAAAGACAATGGAATGGTCACAAGGACTTTTTGAAGTCCTCTCATGTTTGTCATTTATCGTGGCTACAGTGGACAACCATGCTCCTGCAAAAGATCCTGCTTCCCAGAAGAACACTGCTCTGCAGGTGTCCCCTGATCTCTATAAGGTGGAGAAAGCTGTATGTTTTATTTCCTGTTCTGTACTTGGGGCTGGCAGGGGGCGGGGATCCTGGCATACACTACAACACAGACTCCCAAACTTATTTGGCCAATCTCCTCCTTTTCAGAAAACCAAGAACATCTACTCAGGATCCCTGTGGCAGTGGTACACTCCTACAATAACCCCTATGCTCCTACAAACACTCCTGCAATAACTCCTGCTTGAGGAGAAAGTATAGGTACCTGCTGAATC
This sequence comes from Nesogale talazaci, assembly GCA_004026705.1. Lineage (NCBI taxonomy): Eukaryota > Metazoa > Chordata > Mammalia > Afrosoricida > Tenrecidae > Nesogale > Nesogale talazaci. The sequence continues at coordinate 94,683 of PVJH01002246.1, read as the reverse complement.
TTTCCAGGGGCCCCCAGGGTGTTTGGCCAGTTGGGCAAACACTGCAGAAGAGGCTGGATAAAGATGGCTTTCTGCTGGACTCTTGGACTACTCCTGCCTCGTCTCCCATCTGCTCTACACCCTCTGTACTTGAACCATCTGAATTGCTTCCAGTACTTGGGGATGTGCCTTTCCTCAAAATTCATCTGCTCAGGGACCCGCTCGTGTATCTGCTTGGTTCCTTTTCTGTGCCAGATATCATTCTAGGAGCTGGAGCTCCTTAGTGAGTAAAACATGATGGTGGGGAGAGCACCACGCCTAAATCAGATTGGTGGGTGCAGGCTGTGACAGATGCCATGAAGACTGAGTATTAAGACTATATCATACTATCCAGAATAATACGTGGTGGGATTTGTTCAGGAGGCGACATTTGATTTGCGCTCAGGAGGTCCACTCAGCACGTGAAAGCATGTGTTTGGGGAGTGCGGTGGTGGGGCGGGGGTGGAGAGGGGGGCGGGCTGTGTGTGGAGGGGAGTGCCTGTTGGCCTGTCAAGCCGAAGAGGTCAGCAGGAGCCAGATCCTGGCCGAAGCTTGCAAGCATCACTGTTTTGGTCTTTCTCCAGGAAGCAGTGAGCAGAGTGATGAGCAGGGCGGAGATGTCTGACATGATCCGATTTGCCTAGTGCCAGCTTCTCTGCGCTTTCCACCCACCACGTCTGCCCCACCCTCTCCCTGGCCCAGTCTGGGTGGGGGCCCGCTATTACTTTATCAGTGGCGAGGACAGCCACAGTAGGTGACTGAAATCTCCGCCGCGTCTTTATTGACTCTTGGCTGCTGTTCCTAACGAACTCTTGGCTTCCCTAGGGGGTGCCTGAGTAGATTTGCCGAGAAGAGGGCAGGGTGGGGGCAGAGCGGGGCTGGGGCGGGAGGGGCTGTGGAGCTCTGTGTTCTGTTCTCCCGTTTGTCTTCCTCGCTTACAGCCGTGCGCGCGGGCTGATGCATTCGCGTTCACTAAGCCTCGCTCGTCTTTTCCTAGAAAGGGAAGGGTTGCAGCGGGGTAAGCTGGTCCTTCACCATCCAACGAGGGAGCAGTTCAGATGAATCGGTGCATTAGCTCGGGGAGGGGGCGCCATCCGTGTGTCCTTCATGCCGGTTTTCCTCCGGACTGCCCAACCCCCGGTGAGTCTGGTACCTACTGTCACACCTACAAGCCTGTCGAAGTGGGTGGCCAGCCAGCTCAGGGAACCAAGGGGCGAAGCCTTTGCCTGGGGTGTCAATTGGAAAGCACTTTGGCCATCGTTCCGGGCTAAAAGGGGTCTCTGGAAACACATTGATGGATTTCATGGGCGTTCCCTTCAGGAGGCTGCATCTATAAAGATGGAAGGAGTTAGCAATTGGGTGGAAGCACCTACAGCCGGTTTTTGAGTCTTCAGAGAGCCTCAAAGGTTTGATGGGACTGGATTTCTGGGACAATGGAGAAGATTAAAGTTCAACACATTATCTACAGCTTTGAGTGAGGCCCAGGAAATGGGTGCAGCAGACTCTGGACCCATGATCATGGCAGAGGGTGGGGGAGGGGGGGAATCAGATGGGGAGGCTGTGACTTGAGGCTGTGCCTCAAGCTTTGTGGCTGGAAACAAGTGGAATCAGTGGGAGCAGAATCTGAGCTCCCATCTCTGTGGTTCAGAGGGCAATCTCTGCCAGCTACCTTGTCACCCAGGTTCTGCTCCTTGATAGCTGGGTTGCCTGGGGAACATGACCTAACCTTTCTGTACCTTAGTCCTTTATCTGAAAAAGAGAGATCAGAAGAAGAAGGAATGATGAGTTCATCTGTGAACATTCTTGAAACGGTTCTTGGCACGTGGAAAATCCTCTTTAGGACTGGGAAAGGGAGCCTCACCAGACCACCCAGAAGCAGCCCTGTTTCTGCCTTCTGTTTCCCTTTTCTCCTGCTTTCTCTTCCACTGCCTTTTATAGAAGTGTATTTATTACATGTGGAGCTGTTAGCCACAGGTCAGCAGTTTGAAGTCACCAGCAACCCTCTGGGGAAAGATAAGGCTTCCTGCTCCTGTAAAGACTTACAGACTAAGTAACTCCAATGGACAATTCTCCTCTGCCACACAGGATCCTTGCATTGGCATCAACTCAATGGTTGTGAGTTTGGCTTGGTGAGTTTGCATCTAATAGTGACCACAGTTGCCCACCCGAACTGGCTGACATCTACTATATCTTTGGCCAATGTATTGGACACGTGTTATCTCATTCATGCTCATGACAAGTTGATAACGAAGAAGCTCATTACTATTTACATATAAGAGAACAGGGGTTCAAAGTGGGTACATAACTTGTGTCAAGACAGGCAGCTGGGCGTGGTGTTGGCACCCAGTTTTGGTTGAGTCCAGTGTCCCTACTCTTGGCCATGACTGAGCTGCTTCTATCTCCCACCCCTTCTGCCTGTAAGCCCCACATTTAAACCTCCCAAAGAGAGAGGATCTGTTGGGTTGGGGGTTCCCATCCAGCATGGAGAGTGTATGAACCGAGTTCATAGATCCCTTTCCTGGGATTTGTAATGGCTGGGACTCTGCTACTTGGCATGGTCCCTGGTGACCAGTGGTTGGGCTGTGGGACCCAAAACTCAGTGAGCTGAGCAGGAAGGAGAACCTGTGGCCATTTTCTCAGGATAGTGTTAGGGAGGAAGGGGTCTCAGGAGGCAGCAGGTAAACCTACAAGCCAGTCTGAAGAACCTTTAATGTTGGTCTGATCCAACAACTGGAATACCGAGGTGGCCCAACATCCCCCACTTCTCAGATGGAACAGTTGAGACCCAAAGAGAGGATGTGGTGAGTAGGGTCTTACACAGGAAGTGGGTGCAAGAGGTGTCTGGGCTTTGGATTCTGGGCTCTTTCTTTGTTTTTGTCAAAATACTGAGGCAGCCTAGCATTGGCCAAGCCAACCTCTCTGACATGTTCAGTCACATCAATCACCCTAATCAAGGTTGGGGCTGCTATCCTTCATCAGACCCTGGACCCAGTGGTTGCACCAATGGGCTCAAACATGAGAACGATTGTGAGGACAGTGCAGGATCAGTCAGGGGCTCCTTCTGATGTATGCAAGCTTGCTCCCTCTGTGTCGCAGCCATCTGGCTGGCCCCTCACTGCCACGACACTTCCTCCCTAAGCGGGAGTCTTCCCATCATCACTGACATACTCCAGCCCCAGATCAGGAGAGAAACTTAGGAAAGCCACACACCCTCACCCATTTGGGACACAAAAAGGAGGTTGCTCGCTTCCTTCTTTCTCACCTGGGTTCACTCTACCCACTATCTCAGAGTTGTTAAGAAAAGACTGTTAAAAAAAATTCAGTCTCATTCTGATGTTTTATTAATGGAGACTGCCAGTGTTTCCAGTGTTTTAATTAGGGCTGTGTTTGACCGTATTCAAACCCCAGGGAGCATCGGGGAAGGGAGGCACTGAGCAAACCTAAGGATCAAATGAATAAGCTAATTAGATAGCATCATGTCTGGGGGGGGGAGGCAGGTGGACCTGCAGTCCCTCTTTCTGGGGTATGGGATTGGAGGGGGAGCTGGGAAGAGGCAGGCAGAAGAAGTAGTGAGCAAGCAGAGGTGAGCTGTGGGAGATGTGATAGGAAGCCAGTTTTTCAGCCCAGGAAGCCATCTCCTTGGTTAAAGACAAAACGTTAGGACTATCCCATGGCCGGTCACAAATTCCCCAGATGTACCTCCCTCTCTGGAGTGGTTAGAGATGAAAGAGAATGTAGTAAATGCTATCATGAAAGGATTAGCGGTGACTGCTGGCCTGGGGAGGAAGTCGGGTGGCTGCACACCTTTGTGACAGCAGGAACCAGTCTATCTTGTCTATCTAGCAGGATGCTGGGCATTTAGCAGGTAGCCGGTAGATAGTCTTTGAAAACTGCAAAGGAGTTTAGGAAAGGGGGCAGGGGAGCAAGCTCATAAGTCGGGTGCAACATGCTATTTGGAAATCCTATATTCAACATCAAAGACAATCCACCACACCTTCACATACCTTCTAAAGAACCCCCTAAACAGGGGATAACATGATCAGTTTGTGCTCCGCTTCTGACCTATAGCAGGAGGTTTGAGCTCACCAGTGCCGCAAAGGAAAGGCCTGGCATTCTTCTGTCTTGCAGATTACAGCCAAGAGAATCTCCAACGGGGCAGTTCTAAGACAGTGCATATGTGAGGTGTTCATGAGTCTGCATTGACTGGAGGGCAATGGGTTTGTTTTTGCTTGTTTGTGTGAGTGTTGCATATTGTACATCCTGGCACAGGCAGGACAAAAAAGCAGCCTGACCCCACCAGGCTCTGCTGATAATGATGATGACACCGGCCCTCCCTCAAAAAAAAAGTCAAAATACCAGTCACTTTATGAATGCTAACATGTGCCTGGTACTGTGCTTGGAACTTTATGAACATCAGCTCATTTAATTGTATTCATGACTCAACCTGTGAGACAAAGCCCACTAGCACAATACAATAATAGCCATAAAAAGCACCTTTTAAAAAAAAAACAGCAAAATGTCAACAAGTGTAAATGAACCTGGTGATAATTGAGTCCATCTGGGAGGTGGGGACAGCTGAGAACAGTCAGGTGGGGACAGCCATAGATGCTGATGGAACATCTATAATCTGTGGTCCAGCTGGCCTTATCCCCATCCTGGGATTTGATGCTGGAACTTTAGATTGGGCTGACAAGGTTTGGTTCCCTGCCCCCCCCCCCCACTTCATTATTCATCTTCCACGCACTTCTGGGACAGGCCTTCTCCCTCGGGCTACCTATTCCAGGCATACAAGGAGGGATGGTCCGGAGAATGTTTACAAATGCTGGGGCAAGGCGAAGCCGCTCTCCTCTGGTGCAATGCTCCAAGCCAGCTAATTGAATCCAGGACGGGGTTACAGAGGTAGGCACCAAGGTGCTCCGGCCTGAATCAAATCCTGGATTAATTAAAAAGTGTCCAAGTGGACTGAATATTTCATGACCTGAAAGCTGAAGTCAAGGGCTCTTTGGAATAGAAATTAGGTGTGTGTGTGTGTGTGTGTGTGTGTGTGTGTGTGTGTGTGTGTGTAGTCTCTGACTGTGTGAGCTGGATATCGGGCTGTGCCTAGGTCCATCTGCTTTACTGTGTCCTATATGTCTGTCTCTTGATATCTGTCTCTGCCTTTCTCACTGCCCGCCCTCTGCTCACTGCTCTCTCTGCCCTTTCTCTGTTTCCCCGTTTTCAGCTCCATCAGCTCAGCTCACATTCATCCTGACACCATGCCCTCTCTGTCCTGTCATCCTTGTCACCCTGCTCCCTTCTGCCTCCACCTTTATTTGCCAAACACACAATTCAAACTTCTTTTCCATTTCCTCTAACCTTCCCCCAATGGCTTCTGCCTTCTCTCTCTCCTCTTCTCGGTCTGCCTCTTGCCTATTCCGTCCAGGATCACTTGAACAATTTGATTGGTGCCAACCAGTAAATGCCTAGATTCTCCAGCATAAGTCTGGCATGGAGCTGGGGATCTCCCAGGGACACAGCTGGACTGACCCCTGTGTGCAAGTGACTCTCAGTTGGGTCTTGGGGCTAAAGAACATTTTCTCTGGGTACTCAAAATCCACCTGCACGTGGCCTTGAACGTATCCAGCTCCAAGCGAAAGGTAAAGATGATGACGTCACTGAGCAAGAGAGACGACCCTGCAGCTGTCCTGAGCAAAGCAGCGCCCTGAGCGGACAGCACCTGCTCTGGTCCCCCTGACTGTTGGCTGTTGGCTCTTCAGTGGGTCAGGTTGGACTCTGCCACTTAACCTCACTCGAAAGATTCCCTCACTTTTATGGCATTGCATTTCTCATTTATAGTATGAGCGTCATCTCCTAGCTTTTCAAGGACTGATGGTTACATAAGTCAGTCTGGTCTGGTCCCCGTGATTCCACATTTGGCGACTTCTCAAATAAAATGCAAGACCGAGGGAGCCTCGTGGTTCTAATTATTTTTGCCAACTCCTTGTTCTGCATATCAAGCTCCCTCCCTGCACAATTTGTATTCTACACATCGGGCTGGCAAGTGGGTGCCTAGGGAAATCACGTGGGTTTTCACCTAAAATTTGTTAGATGTTGGAGGACTGTCTTATTTATGGGTTTGTCCTTTTCTTAATATTAATGAGACTTACTATCTGCATCTTGATTTGACAGCTTTATCAACATCCCTATGATTGAATTTTCGTCTGACTTATCTATTGCTGCACTTACAGAATTACCATAAATGGATGGCTTTAACAAACAGAAATGTATTCTCTCACAGTAAACGAGGCTGGAAGTCCAAATTCAGGGTGCCGGCTCTAGGGAAGGTATTCTCTCCCTCCCCCCACCCCACCAGGCTGCCAGTTTGTCATACTGGGATTGCTTGTGGGATACTAAAGCTAAGTCACTTGTATTTCAAACACCAGCAGGATCACCCAACGTGAACCAGTTTTAGCAGAGCTTCCAGAATAAAAGTGGACTCTGAAGAATGAATAGGCTGTCTACTTCAGAGGAATTAGCCACTGAGAATCTTATGAAAAGCAGCAAAACACTGTCAGATACATCAAAGATAGTGCCAGAAGATGAGCCCCTCAGGTTGAAAAGCACCCGAAATATGACCGAGGAAGAGCTTCTCTCTCAAAGCGGAGTTGACCCTCATGGAATAGATCAGCAGTTCTCAACCTGTGGGTCATGACCCCTTGGGGGATTGAATGACCCTTTCATAAGGGTCATCCACTACATAACAGTAGCAAAACCGCAGTGATGAAGTAGCAATAAAAATAATGTTATGGCTGGGGGATGAGTGGTCACCACAACATGAAGAACTGTATTAAGGGGTTTTGGCATTAGGAAGGCTGAAAATCACTGATAGAGTTGGAGCAAAGGCTCGATTCACTGAAAAGCTTGACTCAAAATGAGAAGAAGCACCTGAAAATATAAATTACTAATTAGAACTTAGAATGTACAAAGCATGACTCTAGGGTCATCGGAAGTCTTCCAAAATGAAGTGGAATACGTAAAGATTGATATCCTCAGCGGAGAGAGCTGAAATGTACAGGTGTTAGTGGTTTTGAATCAGGAAGTCTTATGTTTGCTATGCCAGGAATGACAGATTCAAGAGAAATGGCATTGCGTTCACCATAAAAAAAGAACATTAAAAGATCTATCTTGAAGTACAATGCTGTGACAGGATAATATCTATCTGCATACAAGGAAATCCAGTAATTACAACTATTATTCAAATGTATGCATCAACCACTGCCAGGTTAAAGAAACTGAAGAATTTTACAAATGTCTTTGATCTAAACTCGATAAAAAATACAATCAAGATGCACTAAAGGTTAATAGAGATTGGAATGCAAAAGATGGAAACAGAGGAAGGAACAGTACTTGAAAAGCATGGGCTTGGTGATAGAGATGAAGATGGAGATTGCATGATAGAATTTTTTTAAGAGCAACAACTTCTTCATCGCAAATACATTTTGCAACATTATTTGTCAACAAATGGTGACTATACACATGAACTTCTCCAGATAGAAATATAGAGAAAGTAATTGACTCTGTCTGGGGAGAAGCTCAATATCAGCAGCTAACATCAGGACAGGCACCAATTATGGAACCAACCATCCATTGTTCCTATGTAAGTTCAGGTTAGAGTTTAGGAAAATTAAAACTGGCTGAGCCCAGGTGGCATAGTGGTTGAGTGCAGGACTGCGACTCATTGGCTTGGCGGTTCAAATCCAGCAACAGCTCTCTGGGAACAAGGCTGGGTAGCTCCCACAACCACCAGAGAACAGTGATGCTCATAAAAAAAAAAACAAAGGAAATTAAAACCAATGCACAAGAGTCAAAATGTAACCTTGAATCTAGCTAGTCTTCGGGAGGAGACCAGGCAGTCAAGGTGTAGTGTAACAACAATGAGCCATACAACTTTCCTCTAATTCTTAAATGCTTCCTCTTCCTCCCCACCCCCACCCCCACTATCATGATCCCAATTCTACCTTACAAATCTGTCTAGACTCAGGGTCCCTACACAGTAGATATTTCCATTATGAGACAATTGATCTTATAGGACAAGAAGTTTTGGAGTCAGACTGATCTGGTGTAAGCTCTTGCTCAATGATTCAGTGACTATGAATTTCCCCATCAGATAAAAAAAATAGTTTCACATTAGCTATTCATTTTTTTTTACATTCACAAGTGCTTTATATATAACAACCAGTTTCTGAGTTCATTCTGGTTTATGGTAACCTTGTGTGTGTCAGGATAGAACTGTGTTCCACAGGACTTTCCAATGGCTGATGTTCTGGAAGAACATCACCGTGTCTTTCTCCCCAAGTGCCTCTGGGTATTTTGAACTTCCAGTTAGCAGATAAATGCATAAGCTACTTGTATGTTCCAAGGCATTGTCGGAATTCTATGGGGCCAGTGCAGAGAGTTCTAAGCCTCTCTGAGAGGTAAAGAGTTCTGTGGGAGACTGAGCAACATGACAGCCCTACAGCCAGTATTTGCATATGCTTCTGGTTTAGCATTCAAGATCACAGAGTTTCTACAATCTGCATATTTTGTGTGCTCCATATTTACTGAATTTACTTAATATGTCATTGTTTGACGAGTCACCATTATTTTTCGTGCTATGAAGAAGGGTTACCCTTGGTGGTGCCTATAGTTAGGTGCTTGGCTTTGCTAACTGAAAGGTCAGTGCTTCACACATAACAGCTGCTCTGCAGGAGAAAAGACCTGAAAATCTGATCCCATAAAGATTTCAGCCTAAGAAATCTTTAGCAACTTTTGAGCAGTCCTCCTACCTCTGATAGGGCCGCTGTGCATTGGAGTCAATTCAATGTCTACAACTGTTTTTAAGGAAGGGAGAAGACGTGTAATGCCTTCAAATTTAAGAGACAGCCTATTTTAGAGGAGTTTACTTTGAAAACAAAAATAAGATAAATCCTCATAAAATAAGTGAAATATAGTTTATTTATGTATTTGTGTAAGAATATATGCACATATGAAAACACACAGAGAAAAGCTAGATGCATTCACACTAAAGGTTACAGAAATTATTTCCAGGAGTGTAAATGGAGTTGGGGCTAGAAGGTGAAGGGGGACTTTCACATTTTAATTCCTAGACCTTTCAGCTGTTTCAAAGTTCTACAATGTCTTATTTTTATAATTTAGAAAGTATGTTTAATATGAAAAGTAATTCAATTTACCTGTAAAATGACTCAGTGGGGGCTCAAGTAGAAAATGTTTGGAAATGAATGTGGCAACATGTATACAAGTGTGCTTAATACAAATGATGTATTGAATATTATAAGAGCGGTAAGAGTCTCCAATAAAATCTATATTAAAAAATGACTCAGTGAATGGATGGCATGACTTCGGAGGTAAAAGAGTTTTATTCCACCTACTTCTCCTTACTGGCAGTTTACCAGAAAATCATTCACTGAGAAAAGATGAAATCTATTGAAAACCCTTTCTGCACAAGATTATGTTACACATTTATGGTATTATTGCCATTGTGAAGTATTTCTGTTTGTAGGTAGATATTGGATTTTTGTTTTAGTTTCCCATTTCTCTTCTTCCCTCAAAAAAGTTTGTTTCTGAAAAGTCAAGGGGACACAGTTCTATGCTGACACACAGGGGAGTCCCTGTGAATTATAAGAAACTAGATACAATGAGTTTCTGTTAGATTATAAGAAACTCCACAAATATTACACCCTATAAATAGGCTTGGAGTTCTTAGTCTCCTTGAAGAGCATATGGATCTGTGTTTCCCAAGGGCTTTTACTGTATCTAGAAAATGGACAGAAGTGTCTTATCATTGCTACCATAGGAAAACTTGATTCATATCATTTTGATATGATAGGAACATTCACATAGTCATTTTTCCATATCTGCTCTTCATTACTGCTGAAGGAGAATGGGGATAAGTCTGTTCCGGATGGTAAGCGGCCCTCACACGAGCTACACAGTGGAAATTCAGGCAGGCATTTGCACAAGTTGTGTGTTTGTGATGTGTTTTCCAAGATCCAATAAATGGGCAATTTACCATCATGAAAGATGTGTCAAAGACTTTTGCACTTGAGAAAGGGACATTTCTAGGAAAGGCATTGGGGTCAGAGATTTCAAATCCTGAGTGATTGTGGAGGTCACATGGTCATCGGCCTCCTACCTGATGCAGGAATCTTGTCCTAGTCTCCTTGGCTGAGACTCCCAGTCAGCCTTTGTTTGTACACCTGTTTTTTTTCTCTTTATTGTGAAGTAAGTGAAAGTTTATAGAGCAGATCATCAGTCTTACAACCAATTTATCCACATTTTCGTTCAACTGTTTCATTGCAACCCCCCTCAGCAAACCATCACTAATGCCACTTTCTCTCTGTGTTTCATGTTTCTATTAAGCTCCCCTAGTACTGAAAGAAGAAATCCAAACTGAACTGGAGACATTAGCCAAAAACAGGGCTCCAGGAATATATAATATCAACTGAAGTATTTCAGCAAGCTGATGAAGCACTAGAAGCATTCACTAACCTATGCCATGATATTTGGAAGACAGTGACCTGGGCAACTGATTGGAAGAGATCCATATTTGTATCTATCCCAAAGAACAGTAATCCAACAGAAGGCAGAAATTATCCAAAAATTTCATCAATGTAGCTTGCAAATAAAATTTTGCTGAAGATCATTCGACAAGAGTTGCAGTTACACATTGACAGAATTCAAGCCAGATTCAAAAGAGGATGTGGAACAAGGTCTAACACATGACCCATGGCCCAAAGCAGAGACTGCAAGGAAAATATTTACTTGTGTCTTATAATCTATTCAAAGGCATTAGACTATGTGAATCACACCAAACTATGCCTACCATTGAGAAGAATGGAAGTACCAGAACACTTTATTGTGCTCATGTGGAACTTGGACATGCATCAAGACATAGACATTTGAATAGAACAAGGACTACTGTATGCCTTAAAATCAGGAAAAGTGTGCATCAGAGTCTAATTGTTTTATCATACTTATTCAATCTGTATGCTGAACAAATAATCAGAGAAGTTGGATTATATAATGTGGCATTACATTTGGAGAAAGTCTTATAAACAACCCTTGATATACCAATGACACAACCTTGCTTGCTAAAAATGAGGACTTGAAGTCCTTGCTATCAAAGATCAAGGATCTCCCCTTTCAAGATGGATTACAAATCAAAGTAAAGAAAATTCAAATTCTGACAACTGGACCAAAAGCAACACAACAGACAGTGAAAAGATTGACGTTGTCAAGGATTTTGCCTTGCTCAATTTACAACCAATGCTCATAAAAGCAGCTGTCAAGATGTTACATCTCTGATAAATCTGCACAAGACCTCTTCAAAGTGTTTAGAGCAAGGATGCCACTTTGAGGACTAAGGTGTGCCTGACTCAAGCCCTGGTATATTAAAATGCCTCAAATGTGTCAGAAAGTTGGACATCAAATAAGAAAGAATGGAGAAGAATCAATACATTTGGATTTCAGTGTTGATAAAGAATACCACCACAAGATCAAATGCATTTATCTTGGAAGAAGTACAGCCAGAATGCTCCTTAAAATTGAGGATGGTGAGGACTTAAGTCTCACAGACTTTGGACATGTTGTCCCTGAAAAAGGACAACATGCTTGGTAAGGTGGGAGGGCAGCAAAAAAAACAAGAAGTCTCTCAATGAGATGGTTTAATACCGAGGCGGCAACAATGAGTTCAAACATAACAATTGTGATTGTGAGGCTGACTGAGGATTGGGCAAAGTTGTAGAGAGGGTTGTTATGAATAAGAACCAACACATAACAACAACAACAACAACAACAACATTCCCTTCCTAATCCTCTGTATTGTGTTCTTGGGTACATGCTGACCTTTTGATCTTAAATGGTTGAGTCTCCTAGCATGGGAGTGAGTTCCCTCCTAGATCCTAAAAATCAGTCTTGGGGATTCCATCCATCTCAATGCAACCAGTAAGTTAAAGTCTTTTATAATTTGGGATTTTATTTCATTATTTTTCTCCCACTTTACTCAGAACCTTCTAATGCAGGAGTAGGGAAGGTTTTTTTTTTCCCCTGCAAGTGACATCATTGTGGGCCATATAAAATAATAATCTAAAAATTGGCTACAATCTTTGGTCAAGCAATTAATTCACTCATCATGTGATTACTAGAACCACTTCTATTTTGTGAACCATGTTATTTGATTTGTGTTTTTTGGGGGGGAGGCATCACTGCCCTCTGGTGGGAGTAGGAGGCCCAGCCTTGCTCCTGGAGAGCTGCTGCTGGATTTGAACTGCCAACCCAGTGGGTCGCAGTCCTGCAGCACACAACCACTACGCCACCAGGGCTCAGTCCCATGTTATTTTAGATAATATTGATTTCATCAGCCTTCCATGGGCCATGGGTTGGATGTTTCATACTCCTTTTCTAATGGAATCCTTCAAGAGAAACTGGTAGCAGTAACTAGGCACTATTAAACTCTTCTGGTCTCAGGGAGGCTGTTGTCCTCATGGTCCATCAGTCCATTGGACTAAATATTTACATATTTGTTTTTATTTTCTTCATTTTTCTTCTCTCCAGAAGGGGCAAGACACACAGTTTTCATCTTCGAGGTAAACTTATAGTGTATAAGATCCTTGCTGCTACTCACCTAAGTAGAATGCAGAGCACTGTCTTTGTGAACTATGCTATGGAAATTGTCTTTAGTATCCACTGAGATTATCCACTTGCTGTCCTTCAAAAAGCTCACTGCTTGTGTAGAAAACAGTGTATGATAAGCACCAAGGCAACACTAAACTTTGAGTGCCACAGCAGAGAAATAACTGACACCAACTGTCAAGCCTAGGAATACTACCTAGAAATGGCAAAGTACAATTGGTTGCTTTGTGAGTTAAGGAGGCTTTTCATTGCATGTAATATAATACTTGTCGGGGGAAGGGCAGGGTGGACAGTGCTAGCTCAATGGTAGAATTATTGTCTTTCATGCAGGAGACCTAAGTGCTATCACCCATCTCTCAGGAGAGGCTTGCCTGCTGCTAGGATTCTGAACAGATTTCTGTAGAACTTTTAGACAGATTAGAAAGAAAGGCCTGGAGTCAACTCGATCATGACTAACAAGATATATAGTTAAATAATAATGGCTAAATAAAAAAAATAACTAACTATAAATGTCTAAAGTGGCTACAAATATCAAGGAGCAGGTTCTGTTCATGTTCTAGTCTACCCTTATCAACTTTATACTGAGGCTTATTGACCCAGGGTTGAAAGTTAGCTGCCATAGCTTCAGGTTCTTGATATTGCACTCTCTAATCAAAGCCTGGAAGCCCACATAGCGCGGTGGGTGTCAGACTGCTAACCAAATGGTCAGTGTTTTGAATCAACCAGCTTTCCATGAAATCTGCTCGAATACATACTGCAGCCTAAGAAACCCATTCGAACTCCGTTTTACTCTTAACACATGGAGCCACCATTAATCTAAATCAAAGAGTCTAGGTTTTTAGTTTACTCTTGGTCAAATACTGTACTAACAATACAACTACTGTGTTAGATACCATCAAATAAGATCTGCCTTATAACAAGAGCAGGAAACACTGCCTGTTCCTAGACCATCCTTTTACTCGTTCCTTATGTTTGAGTCCATTGTTGAGGCCTCTGTGACAATCTATATCCTTGAGGGTTTTTTCCCTTCTCCTTTTCACTGACTTTACCAAGCAAGATGTCTTCTAGGGACTGGATTCTCCTGATAGCATCTCTGATATATAAGACATGAAGTCTCCCCATCCTCCCTTCTGAGGAGAATTTTGGCTGTACTTTTTCTAACATAGATGGTTCTGTTTATGTGGCAATCTATGATATACTCATTTTCTAGCACATTTTTAATGCAGTTTTGTGGTAAAATTAGGTGCCCTGGCTGATATTTGGGTTGGTTTAGACTCGAGTATATATGGTATTTCATAGTCTTCCTCAGCACCACAATGCAAAGGCAACTATTCTTCTTTGCTTCTTATTCGTTGTTCACTTTTTCATGCATATGAACCTAATGAAAATACCATGGCTTAGGTCAGGAGGTGCACCTTATTCTTGAAAGTGACATCTTTGCTTTAAACACTTTAGTGTAGTAGTCCACGTGAAACAAAATTCTTGACTTCAGTATTTTGTCCATTTATCAGCATCGTATTTCTTATTGGTCCAGTCATAAGGATATTTGTTTCTTTATGTTGAAATATAATGGATACTAAAGACTAGTCTTTGATCTTCATCAGTAAGTACTTCAGAGCTTTGCGTTCAGCAAGCAAGTTTTAATCTTTTGCACATTTCAGGTCATTAATGCATCTTGCTCCAATGATGATGCATTTTCTTCTTCTTACCATTCTGTTTCTCTGATGATTTGGTCAGCATGCACACTGAATAAATATGATTTAAAGATATAAACCTTTTCTGATTCTTACCACATAGCATTCTCTTGTTCTATTAATCTATGGGTAGTTTCCAAACAAGTACAATCAAGTGTTGCTGAAGTCCCATTTTTTGATACGTTTTAAATCATTTGTTATGATCCTGGAATGTAAATGCCTTTGCATAGTCAATAAAACACAAGTTAACATCTTGTTGGCTGTGTTAGGCTGGGTTCACTAGAGAACCAAAACCAGGACCCGTATGATTATATATAGATGGATAGGTTTATATAGCGAAAAGGAATACAACAGGCAATTAGTCCACACAGCAGTACAGAAAGCTCAGTCCAACTCACTTTCGTGGGAAAGTTAATATACTGATGGTCCTTCCAACCCCTGCTGGCCACTGCTCCAAGGCTGAGGAAGCATCCAGAAGGAAGATGAGCTATAGAGGCAGAGCAGAGGCCAATCGCTCAGCACAGGGAGGCAGGTCTTCGTGGAGCCTCGTGGGATAGCGATGCAAAGTGGTGGGAGGTGCAGCATCTCGAGCAGTGGCAAGATAAGCAGAGTTGGCCTGCAGGCCGCAAACATGACAAGGTGAGGGTGACCCCACAGTATGTAGCAGCACGGCACAGAGACACGGTCCAGCAGAGTCCATGGGTTGGCTCGACCACAGATAGCACAGTACTTGTATAGAGGCAGTGCAGCTAACTCAGGCAGCTCTCTGGTTCCACCACCGGAGAGAAAGAAGAAGGGGTAGGCTTCAGAGAAAGAAGAAGGGGTAGGCTTCAGAGAGCCATTTAGCACAGTTGTGGTTCTGAAAGAGGTCATCAGGCTTCGATCTGATTCACAGCCTGAAGACCACCCACATGTTCCTAGAGGTGCCAAGTTAGCACACACACACACAAAACACTATTACATTGGTAATCTCTGCTTGGAGTCAACATCCACCTGATACCAGCAATGGCATCCTTCATTCGTGTCCTCTTCTGAATCTGGCTTGATTTTCTAGTAGTTCCCAATTGATATAATGTAGCAGACATTTCTAAAATATCTTCAGCAACATTTCTATTGTGTGTCATGTTAGTAATTTCATCCAGTAATTTCAATATTCTTTCTTTGGAACGGATACAAATGCTTCTGTTCCAGTAGATTGGCCACATACCTATCTTCAGAATTTCTTGCAATGAATGAGTAAATATATTCAGCAATTGTCTCCATTATGGACACATGTCAAATGGTCTTTCATCAATTCCTGGTGTTTGGATTTTGCTAATGCCTTAGGGGTAGTTTGAACTTCTTTACCAGAACAAACAGCCTCTTCTTTACTTTGCAGAGCAACTGGTTTGACCTCGGTCAGCAGCTTCCTGCGTCACCCACTATACCACCAGGACTCCTTTCTCTTCCCACCACTGCCATCAATTTGACTCCTATGTGATTCATTCGGTGAGGTCCATGTGCACAGTCACCATTGATGTGGCTGAATAAAAAAAGGTATGTGTGATGAAGAAATCATCGTCGGTCTTATAAATGTTTATCATGTAAACCTCCAGGATCATTTCTGTTACTTGTGGCCTATATTCCACCTTTTCTATTATTCTTCTTTGTTTCCAACTTCCACATTCTAATCACCAGTAATTTTCAAAGCATTTTGATCATGTGCTTGATCAGTTTCAGACTGCAGACACTATTTAGCACTAGTGACATGAAAGTCTGAATGACAATCATTTTCAATGGTCTTCTTTGTTTTTGTCAGGTATCATCAAAGTCAGTTCCGATCTAAAGTGACTCTATGTCCTGGGTCATTTTTATGACTGTTCATATGTTTGAGTCTATGGCTGTCACCACTGTCAAGTCATCTCAGCTAGGGTCTTCCTCTTTTCCTCAGCCCTTCTACTTTACCAAGCATAGTGTTCTTTTCCAGGGATAACATGTCCCAAATATGTGAAAAGGTGTCTCCCCATCCTTAGCTCTAAGGAGGTTTTTTGACCGTACTTCTTACAATACAGATTTATTGATTATTTTGGCAGTTCCTGGTACTTTCAGTATTCTTTGCCAGCACAATAACTTAAATTCATCAACTCTTCTTTAGTCTTTGTTATTCAATGTCCAATCTCCACATGCATATGAGGCGATTGAAATACCATCGCTTGGGTCAAGCACACCAGGTCGTCCTCACAGGTGTATGGATATTATCCTGTCATTGACAGTGTTGTACATTGACAGCGTTGTACTTTCAAGATAGATGTTGAAATATTCTTTTTGGCAATGAATGCATAATAATATTATTTCTGGCATAATAGATCATATGACTATCTGATTTAAAGAGACTGATACCAGTCCATTTCAGCTTGCTAGTACCTAGGATATGAATATTGATGTATCCTATTTCATTTTTTTAAAGACTTGTTTGTTTCATGTCATCCCTCTAAAGTAATATCACTTACCATCGCTTTTTTCTTCTATTTCTGGATTTCATTCCTTTTCTTCATTCTGAATTTTATTCTCGGGCAAATGCCATTCTTTCTATTTCAAATGATGGTTTCTCTAGTGAGTTCATGCCTCCTAAGTGTCATCATTCCAGGAAGTCTGGTGACACAGTGGGATAAAACATTGGGCTTGCCACAAAGTCAGTGGTTCACAATCACCAGCCTCTCCCCAGAAGAAAGATGAACCTGTCTGCTCCCATCATAAGTAACCATTTTGGAAACCTCTCTATGCGCGTATGAGCTGGAATGGACTCACAGGCAGTGGAGTTAACTGTTACAGTTACTGGACCTGGTTGCCTTTTGCACAACTTCCAATTTTCCTAAGTTCATCCTTCATACCTGTCGCATTCTGATTAATGAGTTGTCAGCTGGTCCTTCTCATTTTGAGTCATTTCATATCAGCAAATGAATGTTCCCAAAGTTTTGCTTCGTCCTTGTTATTAAGGTTCATGCTGCTTTGAGACAATAGCTCTTCCCAGTAACATTTTATGTGCCTTCCAACCTGAGGGGTGTTTGGGCTGAGTCCAGGGCCAGGCACCATCTGTACCAGTCTCTCAAGAAGAGGGATGGTCCGCTAAGTTTCAGAGCACCTGAACTTCAGAGCACCCGCCTTCAGCACTCCCCAGAACTTACCTCAACCATAGAACATACCTCCCTGGTATTGTTTCCTGGGGACAAGATGACCCCCACATGGACAGAACACAGTCTTTCTCTCTCTAGCACTGTTTCCTAGCAACCATAGTACTGGGAACTTTTCTTCTCCTTTAAAATACACCTGTCTTCAACTCAAAGCATATATATATCCCACTGTCCCAGTACCAGGCGTGACTCCCCTAACCTATACTCTAGGTTGAGGGTTCCGCCTGGAAGCTCAAGATGCTTCTGCCCCCATCTCCGCTCTCCCTTCCCCTCCCAAAAGGCCTTTTCCTTTAATAAAACCACTCTTTGCTTCACATCTCTATCTGAACCCTGCCTCAATTTACCTCTCAAGGGGCATATCATTTCATGATATATTAGACCATGCTGCCCCACTACTCATGGTGTTTCTAGTTACACCCCTTCCCAAAGTAGCCAGGTATCTCCTTCCTAACCTTAGTCTGAAAGTTTGGCTGAAATCTGTTCACCCTGAGTGACTCCACTGGTCTTTGAAATACTAGTGGCATATCTTCTGGCATTTCAATAACATATTACTGGTCATAAAGAAGCCCAGTGACACAGTGATTCAAGCCCTCGGTTGCAAACCAACAGGTTAGCAGTTTGGATGTACCAACTGCTCCCATGGAGAAAGATGTGGTAGTCTGTTCTATTCAAGATCACAGTCTTAGAAACTCTCTCCAATAACTGCCATGAGTTGGAATGGAGTTGGCTGTTAGCTTCTTTCCCATTATGGTGTTGTAGCAGCCCCTGGCAGTATTTTGTTCTGTTGTGCATGGGGTTACCGTGAGTTCATGGCCAATTCACTGCAGTGAACAACCTTCAGGATACTAATGGGAATCATTTCAGAGGTCAATTCCCAGGTCAGATTAAAAGGATATCAAACCTTTTCTGCATAACACTCGGATAATAATGATACTCAATCAAATATTCAAACAACACCCCCACTTCTACCTAATCAGTGCTGCATGCTGCACCTTAGAACATTTCTTCATAAATTGCGCAAAATCCCTACCCATAATAGAAACGGCACATGTTGCCGCTAGATGATTATTATTATTTACCATCATCCCATAATTAGGCATAATTTCTATAATTGCCCAAACAGAGAATACATGAATAAATATTTCTTGGGAAAACACAGATTAATGAAAAGAGAGTCCGAGTTGATGGTGAGATCTGAAAGATCCAGAGGGCACTTTCTCTTTCAGCTCAAGCCAAGGTGATTTATACCAAGGGCATCATCCAAAGTATGGACCAGCCCAGCCTTGGGCATCTTGAGAACGAATTCAGACCAATGATGTTTCACTGGTTCAGTTTAGCGGTGTAACTCTCTTTATCAGCAAGGGGAATAATGGTTTGGCTGAGGTTTTTTTTTTTTTTTTTTTTTTTTGGTGGCATCACTCCCCTGGTGGGAGTGGGAAGCCCAGCCTTGCTCCTGGAGAGCTGCAGCTGGATTTAAACCGTCAACCCTGTTGACTGCAGTCCTGCACACAACCACTACACCACCAGGGCTCTTGGCTGAATTTTTAACCTGATTTATATTTAACTGGTGACAGTTTTTCTGCCCAAGAAACAGATTTTTTTCAATCCACTTCGCCTTTTCTCTCCAATCTCCTCCTCCCCTCCCTTCTCATGCCTTCTCTCTTGTCATTTAACAGGGGGTGATCTGCCCTGCAGTGCGGATGCTGTCCTAGATCCTGCTCACAGCCCTTTCCTTACCTTGGATCTTGGGGAATGGAATTCAGCTCAGCACTGCACTCATGCCTGCTATGTACTGGGCAGCATTCGCGCATGTGTAGTCAGAGGTCAAGCAGATAAAGCCTTCGCTTCTCACAGTCCACATTCTACAGGGAAGACGTTACCGATTAAAGAGAAATAAAAAACCCAAGCAAGATCCACGTAACAAGATGAGTGAGCACTTCCAGCAATGCATGGATTTTTTGAAATCTCTTGATTGGTATTTAGTAAATTCCCAAAGCTTCATTTTCACCAATGCCTTCGGTGCAACTTGAGTTTATTCCCTTCAACGTGCTTGGTCCTTGATCATATGTACTTCCAGAAATGGTTGAATATTAATGATTATTTATATTCTTCTCATCTTCTTATGCTATTTCCTGCATTATTCAATGTTGTTTTTTTTTAACCATAACATCAAACTCCAAACACTCCCAATGAGTGAAACCAGACTCATAGGGACCCTATAAACAGAGTTTAATTGTTCCTGTGAGTTTCTGAGACGAGCTATTGATGATAGTAGGAAGCCTCATCTTTCTCCCTTGGAGTAACAGGTGATTTTGAACTACTGGTCTTGAGGCTAGCAGCCCAACATGTAATAACCCTAGTAGCATACGGTATTGCAACTCAAGGCTGGAGGGTTTTTTTTTTTAGTTTTTTTTTTTTTAAGTTTTCCAACTTCATAAATGCTGAGCATATTGTTTCTTATTGGTTTTCTACCTCCAGGTCTTTTCACATTTAGTAATGTTTTACTTTGTCTTCTCAAGTTGCCCTTTGGAATTATCGGCACAGTTCTTTTACTCCATCATTTCTTTCCCTCATTTTAGCTGATTTTTGAGGAGGTTCAAAAAGTTTGGGAATATGAAATTAAAAGGGAAAGAAATTTCCCCACATACTTTTTGAAGCCCTCTCTTATACTCAACACCCAAATTTAGAGGTTTTCTTCATCTCCTTCTTGTAATTTCTTTGTTTCCTGTCATTTTTTTCAGCAACACATAATGTTTGTTTGTTTGTTTTGCTGAAGTTATTGTATATGTTTATTGTTATCATTTTGTTAGTTGAGATTTAATTCATATAACATATAATACCATATTTCACTCACATCAAAGAGAGTCACAGTTTCCAACCATTCTTTTTCTACATGGACTCCTTGACATTGTCTCCCTTCTCTTGCATGCTTTCTTCATATCTGATGTTTCTGATGTTACCCCAGAACAAATGAGGTCATTAGTGCTTAATTCATCAAATATGTTCTTGAGAGAGTCTCTAATTTCAAATGGGATATACCCAAGCTATACTTTGACTTTCATGGACTTGTTTTAGTTTCCCTCAGCTTTCATATGACCAACTGGAGATCTATTGTTTTGTTTTGTTTTGTTTTTGGGCATCACTGCTCTCTGGTGGTGGGAGTAGGAGGCCCAGCCCCACTGCTGGAATTGAACCTCTGTCCCAGTGGGCCGCAGTCCCACGCACAACCACTACGCCACCGGGGCTCAGCCCTGGAGATCTTTTTTGAGGTAGGATCCTGGCCTTGTTCTCACTGAAAAGCCTGAGCTTCTTTCTGTTTCATTTACTCAGATGTAGCCAATTTAATTCTTGTGTATTCTATCAAGCATGGCCTTTGTCTGTAGCCACTGTTCATGTTGCTGAGAAAAAGGTTATTTTCAAAGAAAGTCTTTGGTTTTGTAAAACCTGTCATTTCTAGCATCATTTCTGTCATCAAGGACTTATTTTCCAACTTTTCTATCCTTCTTCTTTGTTTCCAATTTTCACATTCAAATTACCAATACTTACCAATGCATCTTGATTACATGTCTACTCAATTTCAGACTGCAAAATTTGGTAAAAATCTTCAGCTTCTTCATCTTTGACATTAGTGTTTGGTATGTGTGGTAGTTACATAATCTGCTGCTAATTTGAGACTAAGAGTGAAGGGGTGGAATTCAGCCTGTCCATCAGGTCGCAGCTTGATGACCTACTTGAAGGTACTAAAGAGATAAGTAGTTCACTGGAAGTGGGACACACATATACGTTCCTTGCAAGACATTCCTGTTGACAAGACACATGGAGTTACTCTAAAGTCCTGGAGCTGAAGGAGCTACACAGATACCACTGCCAGCACTGAGATGTTTCTACTGCCACTAGATTCACAAGACTTTCCACCCACTGGCCTGTGATCTTCCTATATTTAGTGTCAGTGTATATGTTGCATGAGTTTGAAGAGGAATTTATAGATTGATGTGGCAGTCACCTAATGTGGTGTTGGTTTGAGGATTAAGAGTAGGGGTGAAGTCTAGCCTGTCCCTCTAGAGATAGCCAATGAGATTTCTGTGTGGGCATGGCTTTTTCCTGAGAATTCTGGGAAATCCAGCCAGGTTTCCCCCATGGAGGTGAGAGACTCACTGCTCAGCCCCTTGGAGATGCTCAACTGACACACGGCTAACTGCCTGTGAGACATTCTACCGGAGAAGCCACCTGGATTTACCCTGATGGAACCAGACCTCTGAAGCTGAAAAAGCCATGTAGAGACTCCTGCCAGTGCTGAGATGCTTGAGAAGCCACAGAGAGGCCTCTGCTAGTGCTGAGATGCAACCAAAACCACTGGATCCAAAGACTTTCTGCTCACTGGCCCGTGATTGTCTCGCATTCAACATCGTTGCATATGTTTCGCGAGTGTGAAGAGGACTTTATAGATTGGTATTGGACATCTGGGCTAATATTTGGACTTATGACCTTGGACTGGACTGGGTTGGAATGTTTTCTTAATGTACAGTTGCTCTTGTATATAAAACTCTTTCTTATGCACATAAGAGTTTTTATTATTTGTTTCCTTAATCTACCCAGACTAACACAATTGACATCGGACACATAGGTTAATATCGGACTTAGGACTTGATCTGGACTGGGCTGGGGTGTTTTCGTAATGAACAATTACTCTTTCATATAAAGTTCTGTCTTACACACGTATGAGTGTCTATGAATTTGTTTCTCTAGTCAACCCAGACCAACACAGTGTGCAAATGTGGATAATAGTTGCATTAACTGAACTCCCCTTGGGCTTACAGATATTATCCTACCACTGACCACATTGTACTTCAGGATAAAAAAAATCAAATGCCATTGAGTTGTTTCCACCTCAAAGGGGCCCTGTAGAACAGGGTAGAACTGACCCTTTGACAGCCTGGCACCTCAGATTAGATTTCTTCTTGATAATTAATGTGATTGCATTCCCTTTAAAATGCCTTACATACTTGGCTGCATGAATGTCTTATTCAAAATGGTGAATGCCAACCCGCTTTAGATTACTAATGCTTAGGATCTCAATCGCTTTATGTTCCATTTCATCTTCTATGACTTCTAATTTTCTAGATTGATGCTTAATGTCTTCTGCATTCTGATTATTGATGGATGTTTGCAGCTGTTTCTTCTCATCTTGAACAACAAATGATCATCAACAAATGATGATCCTGAAAGCAGCAGTCCAGACAGGTCTTTAAGACGAATGCTACTTTGAAGAGGCAGCTTTCTCCACTTATATTTTGAGTACTTTTAAACGTGAGGGACTCACCTTTAGTACGATACTAGACAATATTCTGTTGCTTTTCATAAGGTTTTCAGTTTCCAGTTTTTTCAGAAGTGGGTCACCAGATCGTCTTCCTAGTCTATCTTAGTCTGGAAGTTCCACTGAAACCTGTCCATCATTGATGACTTTACTAGTCATCAATGCTCGTGGCACAGTTTTCAACATTACAGTCCCATATATAAGCCACTACAGTGCAATCAACTTGGAACAACTGTTAGGAAATATTGCTATTCAAACTATACACATGATCCTTTGGGTGGTGGCTAGGTCCTTGACTACCAGAGGGATTGTTGATGGTTCAAACCTACCCAAAGGTGCCTTGAACTATATGCCGACCAATCTGCTTCTGAAAGATTCCACCCTTTAAAATGCTAGTGAGTAGTTCTCTTCTGCACTCATGAGACAGAATCTACTTGATGGCAGCTGAAAAGCGCAGCATAGGCCATCCTAGGGACTCAGCAAATACTTATTTTCAATGAGTGAACTGCATCGTCATGTTTCCAAGCCCAACTCAAGCCTCATGCTTTTGCAAGGCATTTTAACTGCCTTCCCACCACACATAGTACTTTTGTTGTCCTTATTTTACCTCTGTCTGTATTGTCAAATCTAAGCTTCTTAGTCTCTTTTAAAATGCGCCCCCCCACCTCCCTCATACACCTCATGCCCTACTGAGCCCTTGATAGGCGCTCAATACACATTTATCGATTGACAACATGTACATGAGTTGATTTTCTTTGTCCTCCGGCCAAGTCATCTTCAACAGAGAAGGTAAAAGTGAAGTCCTGGAGAAATCTGAGCTATGCTGCAAGGAGGCAGGGGGTGAAAGTGGGATTGCATTAGAAACCCCCTCTCTGTGGTGATGCTGATGTGTGTATGTTTTTAAGGCTGTTAGAGTGCTTTGATTTACAAAGGCTGAATGCAGCAGATAACCCTCTCCTTTCTTTCATGAAGGAGAAATAAAGGATAATCTTAGGGCTTTTTCAACTTCATTTCTGCATGTGAGGAGCATTATACTGGCAGTAATTACAGAAAGGAGAGGAAATGGAATAAGTACTGAAGGAAGAATTAGTTGTACTCGACCTAATTAAAACCCTGTAAAAAGAATTCTTCTTTTATTTGAGAAGATAGTCTAACATGACCTTGAAGTCATCAGACTTTTCATTTTAAGGAGAATAAATGGCAGAAAGATCATTTGTGAAAGGCATCTCTTCACTTGCCTTTCAGAAATTAAGTGACCTTGATTTCTGAACCACTTCCCTCCATGAAATTAAATTGCATCGAGCCCTCTTACTTAACAAGGAGATGGTCATCAAGCCAGAGGAGGGACTCACCCAAGAGACTAGAAAGAGATAGAAGACACTGTAGACAAAAGGCAGTAGTGACTGTTGAGCCTTAGTTTAGAATTAACTGCGGGTTTTTTTTCACACTCAACAACAACAACAACAACAACAAATACACATATTGGATAAAATAACCTTTCATCTCAGGTGGTATTTATACTATAGCATGTGTCTAAAGGATTCTTTTTCTTAGGTGCCATTGAATTGATTCCAACTTGGTGACCCTGTATGTACAGAGCAGAACTTTTCCATTGGGTTTTCAAGGCTGTGATCTGTCAGAAGCAGATTTTGTAGTACCTCCAGGTGACTTCAAACTGCCAACCTTTGGGCTAGCTGTTAAGGACTTAACTAAGAGCTTTATCGACAATCTAGCACAGGTTAGACAATTTCTAGGCAGATGATCTATTCCAGAGAGAGTGATTGTTCCAGTCAGAATACAGCAACAATCACAAAGCTATCATTTATATATTTAATTCTGCTGTGCCATTTGTACATGTTATCTTACTTAATTTTCACAATTAGTCATTGGTGGAATAATTTGGGGTTACAATTAATGACAGTTTTTCAGCTGAGAAAACTGAGGCTTAAAGATGTTAATTAATTTTTTCAGGTCCATACAGCTTATCTTAATGGCAAAGCCAGGACTAGAATCCAGGTCTACCAGATTCTGAAATTATGGCAACATATTGACAAATTGGCTAGAATAACTGTCCACAATATCACTCCTCACAATTCTGTTTCACATTCTAATTAGGAGTTCCTAGTATGAATATTGAAGCTCTTGGCTCCTATCCACTCAGTGGTACCTAAAAAGAAAGTGCTGGTGTTCTATTTCCAAAAGATCAAAGCTATTGAAAACCCTGTATAGTTTTCGAGTATAGTTTTACTTTGAAACACATGGTGCTATCAACTATTGGTGTATACTTCACAGTCATTGTTCATTTGTCTGTTTTGTGTGTGTGTGTGTGTGTGTGTGTTCCACCAGAGTCATCCCCATCTAGGTGTTTTTCTCAGGTAAGATAGCAGAGACCTATTAAACTTCATGGAAGAAAATACCTGGCAATCTGTTCCCCCAAAGATTGGCAGCCCAGGAAACACTAAGGACAATTGTCTTCTATCATATGCTGTTGTTAGGTCCCATTGAGTTGTAGTGTTGTTATTAGTCAGAAAAGGAGACCCAGTGATACAATGATTAAGTGCTCCAGTGGTTTGAGCCAACCAGAAGCTTTACGGAGAAAAGATCTGGAGATAAGCTCCTGTGAAAAATTACATCCTAGGAAGACCTATAGTGCAGTTCTACATACATACAGATATATGTAAGTATTCGATTGGGCTTGCTCCTCTGAAGAACTCAGACTAATACATTGGCAGTCAGCAACCCCCAAACCAAACCCACTGTTGTGGCATCAATTCTGAGTTTCTCTCGGTGCGTTCCCAGAACTACAGGAAGGTCATGGAAGCAGCATTATACATCACTCTCCTTCAGAGTGGCTGAAGGATTTGAATCCCCAAACTCTTGGTTGGTAGCTCAGTGCTTAACCAGTGCCTCATCTTAGATGATCGACATGCAGCAAGGGCCTAGAAAATATTATCCGTCAACGTAAAATACTTGGTTTCTGACCATTGAGAAATCTCACCCTCTGGAAGAAGATAAAAATGGTCAGTTCACTGGAAGGTAGTGATTAAGAGACACTTTTTTGGGAGATGAATTTAACTTGAACTGACAAAGAAAAACAGGAACTCAGAGGTAGGATGTACATGTGGGGTGTTTTAAGCAAGGTTCTCTAGAGTAAGGAAACCAGGGCACTTATGATTATACAGTGAGAAGGATTATAGAAGTTAATCAGTCCACACAGCAGTACAGAGGGCTCAGTTCAACTCACTTTCATGGAAGTCCTTCAATTCACATGGGCTGCCTGGTCCAAGGTCAAGGAAGCAGACAGTGGAGTCTTCCCTCAGGCAAGACAGGCAGAGTCTGTCCACAGGCAGCAGACAGCAGGGTGGGTCAGCAACAGGGAGTTTAGTGACGCTGGCTCCAATGGGATCTCGAACTCAAGTGTTGTATGGAGACAGGATCCACCAGTCTCAAGCTCAAGTGATGTATGTGCAGCAGTGTGATGAAGCAGGTTTCGAATGAACTTCAAGCTCCAGCAACAAGATCCATGAGTTGTCTTGACTCACAGGTAATACAGCACATGGTTGAAGCAAAGAGCTAGCTCCAGCAGCAGCATGCTGGTCGAATCACCTAGTCGAAAGAGAGAAAGGGGGGGACCTTGGAAAGTCACTCATCTCGTTGCCCTGTGACCCAATCAAGCTGTGACCTAATTAAACTCTGTCCACATGTTCCTATTGGCCTACTTGGCACAGTAGACCTCATTGTTACATGGGGTCCACAAAGCTTGCCACACTCTCTCAGGGTCCATGCAGAGAAGTACTCCATAGGAAAAGTTGTTACAGAGGGAAAGAGATATGACTTAAAATAACATATTCTTCCACTCTAGCCTGTTGTTCTACCTCCTCTCATTTTATCCGTCAACTATTTGCCCTTCCGTCCTAGAGTCCACCATCTTCCATCTGTTCCTATTTCTGTCTGTCATAATTCCTTCTATTCATCCCATCTGCCCTTGAGTCATTGATATAATATAATGGTTAAGAGGGCAAAATAAAGAGATGGAAAGCCTGGGTTCAAGCAGTTGTCATTTACAAGACCTTAGGCAACTGCCTCATCTCCATTTGTAAATTGAGACTATATTCAAAAGGGAATACCCGAAGGTCTTTGAGCGAGGGATTGACACAATTAATTTGTAGTTTCTCAACTTTGCTCCATCCACCCTGGGGAGGATAGGGTGATGGGTTGAAAGACCAGCAGCAAAGAGGTCAGTCGGAAGGTGTTGCAAATAACTAAGAAAAGGATGATGTGCACAAAGTAATGATAGCTGTCACTTGGATGCCGAGGAGGCGTCAGGCACATCTTCCCCCACATTATTTTACATAATCCTCCAAATGACCCTAAGATGGGAGCAACAGTGACTCAGGGTAAAATTTTGCCTTCTATGAGGGAGAGTTGGGTTTGATTCTCAGCCAACGTCCCTCGTGTTGACCACCTCCCATCTGATGCGGTGAAGGCTTTCATGCTGCCCTGATGTTCAGTAGGTTTCAGCAGAGTTTTTAAACTAAACCAGACAAAGAACAAAGTCCTGATGATTTCCTTCCAAAAGTCAGGCAGCCCAAACCAGATGGGCCACAATGGTCACATAGGTCGTCGGTGGGGAGACTGGCACAGTCCTGGGCACTTTTTGCTATGTGTGAGGTTGCCATCCATTGGAGGCTGACCTGAAGGCCCCTGCATCTCTACATTTGTCCTGGTGCATGGAAAATGAAGATTGGGTAGAATGCCTTTTCCAAGAGATATCGATTACATCAAAGCAGCAAGATGACGTGATCAACAGATTGTAGAAGGTGCATGTATGTTGTAAGCCAATTCTCCAGAAAGGAAAAGAAAAGAAAAACATGCTTGCTGATTTCTGTGGTTTAATTATTTTTGACATGACAAATTTCAAGTAATGATATGACTTCACCAAACATGGAGAGAAAAAAGAGTCAAGAATGCATTAGGGGTTTCTATTTTGTTGCTCAAGACTGTATATGTGTTTAACTGTTAGTGGGATTCTTTATCTTCCTTGGATCAGAAAACTGGTCACCCAAAATGTACTCACTGTTATGAAATTTGGAAAGCAATTTCAAGGGCTTCTTGATTCTCCCAAAGGCCTTCCTAACCCAAACCCTTTGCCACTGAGTTAATGCCAAATCATAGTTCCTACTCCTCTTTGGGTTTTTGAGACTGTCAATCTGTATGGGAGAAACTCGTATGCAATCTCAGCTCCTCACTGAGGAGTAGCTAGTAGGTTCAAACTGCTGACCTGGTGCTTAACAGCCTGATATGTAATCAACTGTATCATAATTTACTAGCTTCTAGCTAATGTCATTCAGTAACATTTAAACTCTCTAACTTCAACCCCTAAAACCTTCTCTCTTCTCTCGCCCCCTCCCCCATCTCTTTACACACACACACACACACAACTCTCTCTCTCAGTATGTAGTAAATTCTACCACAAGCATGCATTTAGTCACATACCTGTGTCTTGACTAGGGATCAGCTAGCTGATCCAGGTTGGGTCGACTCAGCAACCCTCCTCCAGGTGTCTCTCTCCCTCCACCCAGCTAGTCCAAACATGGAGACATAGTCACGACAGAAACACAAGACGGTAAATGGAAACATGCAGGACTTCTAGCTGGCACTCTGTCACTTATGCCTCAGCCAAAGCAAGTCTCATAGTCAATCCCAGAGTGAAGGAGTGGGGAAATACAACGCCTGTATTGAGAGAAGCTGAACATCCTGTGGTATGTATACAAGAAGGGGGTGACAGACTGGGGCTAATGACACCCTGCAGGACGGAGTCTCTTCTAGAGAGTGTATCTCCAGGTAAGCAGAATAGACGTCAGACTTGAGGCCAATAGTCAGGACTTCCCTGTTTCTCCCCCCAAGTGACCTTCAGGCTCTACTCATCTCTTTTCTTTTTGTTTCAGCCTGGTGAGGAAGAGCCCTGGTGGCACCATGGTGATGAGTTTGCCAACCGAAAGGTCTGTGGTTTGAAACCACCAGCTGATCCATGGAAGAAGGGCTGGATGATCTCCTTCCATAGAAATGATAGCTCTGTCACATGGGATGAGTATGAGTTGAAATCAACTTCAGGGCCTTGAACACTGCCACCCTATGAGAGAGAAGAGCGCCTGCTCTGCTGCTGGGGAGGTCACTTCTCGCTACAGTTTGGACCCCCAAATATCACCCTTTTCCCCCTTTGCCATTTTGACAAACCCAGTGACTTCCACTGCGGGGTTTTGAGCAAGCCCTTAGTAAAGATGTTGCAGATGTGACTTTCCCTTAATGCATCTTAAAATTAGTGTCTTTAAAAAATAGACTTTATTTATACCCTTACACAACAAAAGCTAAAAAGGAAGATAATTAGGCATACACACTGCAATCAAGCGTATTGGGTTCGTTGGTATCATTAAACTTAATTACTTTCACTTGTTATTCCTGGGGGCTATAATATCAGTATTAACTGCCACTGGTATCTTCAGTATGTTTGATTTAGCGGAAACAAGGGGTCGGTGATTTACTGCCTCTCAGAGAGATGTTCATCAAAGCAAGAATATGCTGAGTGCCTCCTCTTCCTTTTCATGGTACCAGCTGGAGACATCTTTGCTGAAGACCTGTGCATTGTCCTTTGCAGCCAGGCTCCGTGCTGTGTGACTACCTCTCTTGTACAACGTCTGCTCATTTCCAGTGGAAATTAAGCACAAGTGTTACCATGCTTCCAGTCCTTACATTGAAATGTAAGGACTTCATGTAAATCTCACAATGGCTCCCTTCTGCAGAAGAGAACACTGAGGTTCTGGAAGGTTGAATTATTTGCCTG
This sequence comes from Nesogale talazaci, assembly GCA_004026705.1. Classification (NCBI taxonomy): domain Eukaryota; kingdom Metazoa; phylum Chordata; class Mammalia; order Afrosoricida; family Tenrecidae; genus Nesogale; species Nesogale talazaci. Next base: position 64,977 of record PVJH01002246.1, on the reverse strand, counting down.
ATTCCACTATCAAGAGGGATATGGAGATCTCTGCTAGTGGAGAAACTTCCTGAATGCAAGGCAGGGGTTGGGGCTTCTTTTGTGTATTTCCACACTTTCCTGTTGTCTTCTTCACTCCATATTGCTTTCGTTTCTTCCTGACAAGTCTTAGGAACTCTCTCAACCTCAAGTTCTGATAAAATCCAAGTTCTACGACTGTTTGCCATTCACTCGACCCTATACGAAGTGGGGTAAAAATGATATTTTAGGCAATATTTCCAATCATCCTGTGAAGTATGTATCCATTCTCAGAGGTGGAAACTCAAACTTACTGGATGATTTTCATTATCATTTCATTTGCTCATGGACTTTTTGAAGCCCCACTGTATGGAGTCAGATGGTGACTAGGTAGTTTAGCACCAGAACTTGGCACATACTTAGTGTCCATCTGAAATGTGTTGCTGTCCAGTTTGTGGTTGTGTGGTGGTTTGCATGATGCTGGCATTCTGGAAACGATGCCACCAATATTTTAAGTATCAATAGGGTCATCTGAGGTCAACAGGTTTCAGTGGCACGTCCAGCCTAAGAACATACTAGGAAGAAGAAACAGAACATAAACTTCTGAAAAAATAGACATTTAAACCTATGAGCTGTAGCAGATCACTGTCTGCTATAATGCCAGATGTGCCCCTTCAGTTTGGAAGGTGCTCTAGGGACAAGGTGCCTCTTCAAAGCCAAGTCAATTTTAATGACATTAACAAAGCAGTGTCTTTGTTCTCATACTAATCATAAATATTAACACACTTACAGTGCCTGGCAGGTTTTTTTTTTTTTAATGCCTCTACATTTTCCTTCCTAAACCATGACTTTCATAACTGTTTTTCATCAAAAATCTTGGAGGTTCCCAACTTTCTGACTTGAGTCTGAACAGTAAAAAAAAAAAAAGATATGACAAAGTAACAATAATGCATAAATTATCAAGGATTCAGGAGGGAGAGGAATGCAGGGAGGGAGGGAAAACATGAGGAGCCAATGCCATGGGCTTAAATAGAAAGCAAATGTTTTGAGAATCATGAGGGCAGCAGGTACTAATGTGCTTGACACACAATGGACTTATGTTTGGATTGTGATAAGAGTTGTATGAGCCCCCAATAAAATGATTTTTGAAAGACTTAATTTGGAAGCTTTTTTTTTTTTTTTTTAGTGACGGGTAAGCACACATGGAAAAGCTCCCAGTGAATCTCCTCTGAGCACGGACGAGGCATGTGACTAGCTTTGCTAACATGCTGAATACATTGGAAAGTGGATTGCTGCAGATGCTGTTAAGTTAAAATTTAGCACCCTCTCTCCCTAATGAGCCATTTAAATTTGTTCCAGTTTTTAATATTTTTGGCTTTATTTTCAATTGAGGTTTTTAATCCATTTTACATGGTGTTGTTCTCATTAGTTATTTTTAAAATGCTTTCCTGTATGTGAAATACAGGACAGGTAAATTTATAAAGACAGTAACTGGATTAATGGTTCCTTAAGGGGATGGCAGGGGAAGTTGTGGGGAAATGGGAAGTTAATAATGATGAGTACAAAAATAAAGAAAATGTTCCAAAACTGATTATGATGATGATTATATAGCTCTTCTAGCTGTGATAGAACTCTTGAATTGTGTGATGTGTGAATTGAATGTCAATAAAAAGAAGGCATCCCTTCTCTCCCAGGCCATTAAGCCTGACTGTTTTTCTCCAGACTCTTTGCTAGGGGCTTCATACTTGAATGCCCCAAACAAAGCACACCCCACTGCTGTGGACTTGATCTTGACTCCTAATGGCATTATAGAACTTGCCCGTGGTTTTCAAGGCCGTCACCTTATGAAGCAGAATGCCGCCTCTTTCTCCCATGGAATGACTGGTGGATCCAGATCGTCAGTCTCTTGATTAACAGCTCAGTGGTGAATGACTGTGCCATAGGACTTCTCCCCTTACCCTTTGATAGGAAACACAGAATTTTACCCGGCTAGAGAGACTAATAGGACAGACTCCTGGAAGCATTTCTCTCTCTCCTCAACCCTCACAGGCTGTAGCCAGAGCCTTGGAAGAGCACAGTTCTGGCACCAGTCTGGCTGGCTTAAACCTTGGCTCCTACACTTGTGAGATGTGGAAGATTTGGCAAGTTCTCTGCTATCTCTGAGTCTGAATTTCCTCAAAAGTGGAAAGGGGGAGATCAATAGGACCCATGTTTTAGGGTGGTATCAGTTGTAAGAAATCTAATCTGCTTCCTCAAAAAAACTCGTTAAAAGTCCTAATCCCTGGAGCCTGTGAATGTGTTCATGTTAGGAAATCGGGTCTTTGAAGATGTTATGAACCAACGTGGGTCATTGTGGACAAGAACGGGTTCTGATGTATGGTTGCTGGCTCCTACTGAATTGACTTCCAACCCATGTGGTCTCTTGCACAATGAAACAAAATGCAACCTGCTCCAGGAAGATAGTTTTGGAAATAGATGGATAGGTTTTTCTTCCTCGTCTGCCGGATGTTGGGAGCTCTGCTGAAATCTGTTCGGCATGAGAGCAACATCCAAACCCCCATTGACAGAGCAGTGGAGGTAACATATTAAGATATATTGACAAGGTCTCTGGCAGAGAAAATAAATTTGTCTGCATTCAAGAATTTCAAGAGGTAGTGTATGATAAAGAACCAATGGTATGGAAGGCAGAAATTCAATCTGTAATGAAGGCTTTTGCAAAAAACCAGGCTCAAGGAACTAATGGAATATCAATGGAAAGATTTCAGCAAGCTGATGCAGCACTGAAATACTCACTAGCCTATGCCAAGAAACATGGAGGGGGTGGGAATGAGCCTCCTTAGCCAACCAACTGGAAGAGAGCCATATTTTCAAAGAATCTATTGTCAATCGGCTTTGAAACTTCTTGTAAAAGATAACAACATAGGCAAATGTGTTACTCATTCCTTTTACAATAAAGGAGACAAAGAGTGTGGGCAGCGGAGGAACTTAGAGCCCTGGATTTCTGAGGAAAGGGTAGCTGAGTAGCCAAACACCTACAGGGAAATCAGAAAGGAGAATTCACTAGTAGTCATTGGCAAAATATCTTCCTGCTGGAGCTGATATTCACTGCTTGAAGCATTGGACAAACTCTTCCCCAACATCCAGACCAGACATGTGAGGTTTACCCCCAGGCCAACTGCCAGCAGAACATCTTCTTCCACATCAAAGAGCTCCCACAGGTGAGCACCTGACTGTCTCTGCCCACTCCTCAAGTGAGTAGGGCAGTTACTGGGTCACACCCATTGTGTCCAGTGGTTGTACCCTTCCTCTTATGAACACAAGGTACTGAGGTTAACTTATCAAAGACTCAGGGCAGGCAGGAACACCAGAGAGCACAGCAAACACAGTGAGACTAACTAAGAGGAACAGAAACAGCTCAGATTTCCCCTGGCTGACACCTTGGTTTCTAAACAGTCATGCACTCCAGTCACCTGCATGACTCCAGCACCAGCCTCTGACAGAGGCGCTAACATCCTTTTTATTGTTCCCTTTCCTTTTACTGTATATTGATAGAGTGCCAGTTGCAGCAGGGGAAAACAACCCTGATGCATGAGCACTGCCACAGAAGTCAACTGCAGGACGGGTATTTGGGGGGAAAAAGCAGCCAGCTTTTATTTTGTATTTCCATGTGGTTCTCTTCTGATCCTGTGATAAACCATCAGTGAAGAGACATGGGACAAAAAAGTGGGGAGAGAATCCCTGAATTCCCACAATCTCCTGTTGGACAGAAAAAATTCTGTATTCTAACCTCATGCCTGAGTGAATTCACAGCAAGTGTGTTAAATCTGGTTGGGACTTTAGTAAGTATACATTGACTGAGAAAGAGAGAGCAACCATAGGTTTCAGGTATGTTGCATGTGTGAGTTGTTTTTAATTTTAATTGTTGCTATTGTTTGCTTTGTTTTGTTGGTTTTGTCATTCTTTTCTTGCACCACTCAATGGAGGCAACTGTTGCCACACAAGCACCCTCATACCTCCAAAAATTGCAGTACAATTGCAGACAAGAGATAATTGCAGTTCACATGAAGGGGCAAGACTGGGTGACACAAAGAAGTAACTAATATACAAAGAAAAGAAAACTTTCTTGAAGAAGAGACTTTGTAAATACCAAAAACAGAATTCAGAATGATGAGATTCAGATATTGAGAGTTATAGAGTAAATAAAGGAAAAATAAGAAATCATACAAAAGAAAGAAACAACAGCAAAAACAAACGAACAAAGAAATCCAGAAGAATAATGCTAAGATAATACAACAATACAATATTTTAAAAGAGCAAAGCAGTAAAAATGAGCAATGGAAGGCAGAACTAGGGAGCTTAAAGGCAAATCTCTCAATTCCAATCTATGTGAAGAACACTCATTAAAAGGAGGAAAAAATCCTGAATAAAGTGTAAAAATTATGTGGGATACTATTAAGAGGAATAATTTATGCTTCATGGACATTCCAGAACAAGAAAAACAATAAACAAACAAACAAAAATACACAGGGAAAATCATTAAAAATGGTTGGAAGGAAACTTAACAGGATAGATCCCCCCAAGAAACCACAATGACATATCACAGTCAAATTATCCAATATCAAGACTAAGGAAAGAATCCTGAGATCAACTTAAGGGCAAAAATAAAATAAACCCAACAGGATAGCCAATAAGAATAAGCTAACAGTTTTGAACAGAAACAAAGCAGATAAGGAGGCAGAGAAATGATAAATATAAACTCTGAAAGAAAAAAAATTGCCAACCAAGAATCTTATACCAACAAAATTGTACCTCAAGAATGAAGGACAATGGTGAGGTGGGTGTAACAGGCCTGATAGGGATTGATCAAGAGTTACGTTACAGAAAGAAATTATTAAACTCAAATGATGGATGTGCATGATAGTGGGACAAGAGGAAAGTAAAAGAAAATAGAGGGAGGAATGGGGAGGCAAAGGGCATCCACAGAGGTCTAAACATAGATGAATATATTTATATATGATAAGAAAATAGATCTACGTGCATATGCTTATAGGGTTAGGATGAAGACACCAGATGGACATTGGACCTCCACTCAAGTACTTCCTCAATGCAAGAATACTGTTCTATTAAATTGGCATTCCTTAATGCTCACTTTCCCCACACAATCACTGAAGATAAATGTGTACACAAGCAAAAGTGGTGAAGAAAGCTGATGGTGTCTGGCTATCAAAAGATATAGCATCTGGGGTCTTAAAGGCTTGAAAGTAAACAAGCGGCCATCTAGTTGTGAAGCACCAAAGTCCACACAAAAGAAACACACCAGCCTGTGTGACCACGAGGTCCATGGAATCAGTTAGCAGTCATCAAAGAACAAAAATCATATAATTGTGTGCCCACCTTCCTGACAAGATTGCTGAAGACAAAGGGTGTGCATAAGCAAATATGGTGAAGAAAGCTGATGGTGCTCACTAGCAAAAGAGATAATATCTGGGATCATAAAGACTTGAAGATAAACAAACAGCCGTCTAGCTGAGAAGCAACAAAGCCCACATGAAAGAAGCACAGCCTCCTGTTTGACCACGAGATGTCAAAGGGGTCAGGTATCAGGCATCAAGACTTTAAAATTATATAATTGTAAATAAGAGGGAGTACAGACTGGGGACCCAAAGTCCATCTGCAGGAGAAGCGACATCCCTTTACAGCAGAGTTGTGAGGAGGAGACAAACCAGTCAGAGTACAGTGTAGCAACGATGAGATATGCAACTTTCCTCTAGTTCTTAAATGTGTTCTCCTTCCCACTATCATGATCTGAATTTTTCCTTGCAAGTTCGGTTGGACTGGAGGATGTACACTGGTACAGATAGGAACCGGAAACATGGGGAATCCAGGACAGATGATCCCTTCAGGACCAGTGGTGAGAGCGGTGATACCAGGAGGGTTACAGGAGTGGGGAGTAGAGAGGGAAAACCTATTAAAAGGGTCTACATATAACCTCCTTCTGGGGGAACGGACAACAGGGAAGTAGGCAAAGGGAGACACCAGACAGTGGATGATGTGACAAAATAATAATGATTTGTAAATTATCAGGGGTCCATGAGAGAGGGGGGAGGGGGAAGAAAGTGGAAAAAGGAGGAACTGATATAAAGGGCCTAAGTAAAAAAAAAGATACAAAAAATAACATGCAATAATACTAGTATACATAATTATGTGTATATATTAAAATTAAGCTGTTTATTAATCTTATCTTTGAATATACTATGAAAACTTATCATAGGAGGAATAACTATTTTGTGCAATTTAGTAGTAAGTTTCAATAATATTTTAAATGTATTTATTTATGAAGAACACTTTTTAGTTACACAATTTTTATAAGAAATAATTAATACATTAAAAACTATATTTGGTTTATTTTTAAATTTTTAGTTACACAATTTTATAAGAAATAATTAATACATTAAAAACTATATTTGGTTTATTTTTAAATGCTTGTATACTTTATCTTTAAGATCTCCTTTCCTTCTTAAAACTTGAGCTGGGGGGCTGAGCCCTGGTGGCGTAAGTGGTTGAGTGCGGGACTGTGGCCCGTGGGCTTGGCAGTTCAAATCCAGTGGTGGCTCTCAGGAGCAGCACTGGGTAGTGCCCACAACCACCAGAGGCAGTGTTGGCGCCCCCCCCCCTCCAAAAAAAAAGTATTAAAAAAAAACTTGAGTTGGACCATCTCTCCTGATTTATTTGCGAATATTTGCTCAGGAAATATACAGGAACTCAAATAAAAAAAAGAAGGATGGAAAAAATTAAAAAGGACTGACAGTATTAATCTCTGATATATATAGGATGAGCAAAGGACTCATTAAGAAGAACAAAGTAGGAGGCCTCACCCTACCTGATCTCAAATCTCATTACACAGTCATAGATTCAGTTTGGTACTAGTACAATGATAGATACACAGTCCAATAGAACAGAATAGAAAACTCCGAATAAATCTATCTACCTCTAGGCAACTGATCTTCAACAAAAGGCCAAAAAGTGTTAAATGAGAAAGAGCCATCATTCTTAACAAATAGTGCTGGAAAAATTGGATCTCCAACCGTACAAGAATGAATCAGGACACATATCTTGTCCTCTGCATAAAAACAAACTCAAGATGGATCAGAGACCTAAATGTAAATCCCATAACTATAAAGATGATCAAAGAGAAAATGTGGTCAAACGTAGGGGCCCTATCTCAAGACGTAAACCTACTATGAAGTACCAAAAATGGAACACGCATAATTGTTGACAAAGTAGATGATTGGGACCTACTTAAAATAATGTACATCAAAAGACTACACAAAAGAGTAAAATGAAAGCCTACAGTCTTGGAAATAATCTTTAGCAATAACACAATGGGCAAAGGACTAATTGCTAAATTCTATAAAATCCTGCAACATCTCAATAAGAAAAAAAATCCAATTTAAAAATGGACTAAAGATATGGACATACAGTTCACTAAAAATGGCATTCAAACAGCTAACAAGTCCAAGAAAAAATGTTGATGATCACCAACTATTCAAGAAATGCAAATCAAAACAACTATGAAATATTACCTTACTTCAACAATAGTCTAATTAAAAATAAAACAAATGTTCTAGAGTGAAAAGAAGCAGATGACTACTATTCCAAGGTGATGGAGTTGGACTTTGGTTCAAATCTCTTCTTGGGATGTGCCCAATAATTAGGAACCTAAGATGAACTCGTATGCTCATTCCTTTATTATGACATTTCTTAGTTCAGCAGGCAACGTTTGGTCATAGCAAGTGAATGTTATTAAAAGTTTTGCATTAAACCTCAACCCTCATTGTTTGCACAAATAGTGCATAGTCACTTGTATTTTTCATCTGTACAACTCAAAATGTTAAGTATTTTAGCCTAAAAAGCTACCCTATACATACTTTAGTTTTCTAAGCATTATTTTAAAATCTATACTATTGGCTAATTTAATAATACTATCCATACAGTAGAATGATTTATAATATTCTCCAATTAAATAATAATGATATCTGTAAAGTGAACCAGGGAAATATATAAACTGTAGATACAAAAATGGAACTTAATTGTAGTCCTAACCTAAGAAGAATTAATTCTCTTGATATCATCCTGTTCAATATTCCTCCTCATGAAGAGCTCAATGAAGATATGAGTGCTGTAGCTAAGTGTGGTGAAGAACTCGGATGGTGCACAGCTATCAGAGAGAATAGTATTTGTGGTCTTAAAGACGTTCCGTAAAGCAAACTGCCATATAAGTGGGGTAACAGCTATGCAGCATATCCTCTTGTGTGATCTAAAAATTGTAAATAGTAAAATCTAAGACTTGAAAAGCAAATAGCATTTGAGCTTAAATACTGAGCACCTGGTTTGCAGAGGCTATGGATAATAGTAAAAACCAAAAATCCACTGGCAGTGTCCCCATGTGAATTAAAACTCTGGTGAATCTTCTTTGACCATTGAGGGTGTAAGTAGCTTCAGTATCAGATAGTCTGTATTGTAAAGTGAATTAAATTAGGTTTGAATTTAACCCTTATTATTTGTTCTCCCTTCTGACCCAACTAAATTTTTTTTCTAGTTTTGTTTGTTTTTAAAATTTTCTACATTCTCTGAAATTGAGGTAATTCTATTTTATTTTGTAATTCTTCGGGGAAGGGTTGTACGCTTTTCTTTGTATGAAGTCAATGATAGATAAATTTATAGAGATAGTGACTGGATTATTGAGATTGTGGCGGGGAGGTTGAGGAGAAATGGGTTACTAGTAATTAGTACAAGAATGAGGTGATTCTGGGATTGATTTAGGTGCTGATTGCACAATTATTTCAAATGCATTTAAGCCATTGAAATGTGTAGGAATTAAATGTCAATAAAATTGAAAAAAAGATGCATAAAGTAAATAAAAATACAGTATTTATATTTCTTAGTTGGAGACTTTAATACAACACTCTCAGGAAAGGACAGAACAATGGGAAAGAAACTTTATATGGAACTGGATGAACTAAATGTCACAATTAATCAACTTGATATCTTAGACTTATACAAAGCATTCTACCTAATCGTAGCACAATATACACTCTTTTCCAGTACATATGAAACATTCTCACAAGTAGGCCATAGTTTAGATCACAAAGAAAGCCTTAATAAACTTTAAAACAACATGATATAGCAAACCATTTTTTTTCAGACCACAAAACTGAGAACTAGATTGGGGTGAGGGAGAAGAAAATATATGGAAACTGAAAAACACCTTGCTTAAAATATTCTGAGGAATTGAGGCAAGAAGGAATGAAATGTAAAAATTCCTTGAAATAAACAAAAATGAAAGTATAACATACTATAAAACTTTGGGGGCACAACTAGCAATTAGCACACATATCATAAGAGAAAAGAAGACCAAAATCAACACATTACTGGGTTTTTCAAAAAGAAATTTCTAAACTTAAACAAGGGCAGCCAATAAAATATCAGAACAGAAAAGATATTTAAGTAAAAGAGAAGAAATAAATCAGAAAAAATAGAAAAAAATCAACAAGTGGTCCCTTGAAATGATGAACAAAATTGCCAAAATAATGGCAAACTTAACAATGAAAAAGATGCAAATATCACAAAAAAGAAATGAAATGGATGAAACATTACAATAAAATCAACTGAAAAAACAAAAAGCATGACACTGTGAAGGACAGTATTCTAATGAATTTGAAAACCTAAAAGAAGTGGACAAGTTTCTAGAAACAAAACACCACCCAGTCCTGTCATCCTCAGTACTGTTCTTATGTTTGGGCCCATCGTGGCAGCCCTTCTGTCAATCCAGCTTGTTGTGAGTCATTTTCTTCGTTGCTGGCCTCTACTTTATCAAGAATAATGTCCTTCTCCAATGATTGGTCTCTTCTGACAATGTGTCCAGAGTAAGTGAGACAGTTTTTTTGAGTTATGATGCAGTTACCAAAATTAAAATCCACTGTTATCAAGTTGATGCCAATGCCTAATGACCATGAATGACAGAGTAAAAGTTCCTTTTTTGGTTTCCAAAGTTATTCAGAGGCGGAATGCCATAACTTTCTCACACAGAACAGCTGGTGCATTGGAACTGCTGACCTGGCAATCCAACACATAACCCACTAAACCAAGATGGAATCCAAAAAACAGAGCTTCAAGCCAGTTCATTCCAGTTGAACCACCTGATGAGTATTTGCATTTCCATCCCAGATATACTGAAATGGAATCTACAGCTTAACAAGCTCCTGAAGTGATTCTATGTATGTGTCAAATGAATATTTAAAGGGACAGTTTGAAGCCTTACAAGGAACAACTGGGGATACCAGAAGCTAAGAAAGCCGAGAAAGCCTCTTAGAGTCTTCAAAGATTACGTGGCCTCCCTGTCACTGTAAATTCAGACTATTAGTATCCAGAACTGTGCAACAATTGATTTTTGTTCTTATAAGTTACCCAGATTGTGATATTTTGTTATGGTGGCCTTGGGGAATTAGCACAAGTATGTTAGGGTTCTCGAAAGAAACAAAACCTGGACTCTAGATAGATTAGATAGATAGATAGATAGATTGATAGATAGATAGATAGATAGATGATAGGTAGATAGATTTATACAGGTAAAAGGAATATAATAGCTAATTAGTCCACACAACAGTACAGGTGGTGGAGTTCAACTCACTTTCATGGAACAGTTCCTACTCCGGAAGTCCTTCAGCTCATGTAGGCCACCAGATTCAAGGTCAATGAATCAAACAGCTGGAGTCTTCCTCAGACAAGGCAGGCAGAGTCTGCCCCCTGGCAGCAGACAACAGACTAAGTCAGTAACAGTCAGTAGCTCAGGAGCTTAGCCAGACAGCTTCTGAAGGGACCTGAAACTCAAGCACCTCGACAGGAGTCCCTAACCGCAAGCTCAGGCAATGCTTGCATAAGCAGAGTGGTGAAGCAGGTCTTGAAGGAGCTTCAAGCGCTAGTGACAGGATCCGTGGGTTGGCTGTGGTCACAGGTAGTATAGCACACAGGTGGAGGCAGAGAACTAGCTGCAGGAGCAGCATGCTGGTCTGATCACCAGGGAGCAAGGGGGAGGGGGCCTTGCGGAACCATTTATCTCATTGCCCTCCAATCAAGCTGCCACCCAATTAAACTCCACCCACACATTCTTATTGGCCTAGTTGGCATGATACCTAACTATCACAACAGATCTGCTATAGTTTATGCTCATTGCATGTTATTGTTATTATCACTATTATCATTTCCTATCTATGAGTCAAACTAGTTCCAGCATCTGTATCAGGAGCGTCCAGCTACAGGTAGCAGAATGCTGATCATGATGGTAGCATTTAATTATAAATCTAGATTTAGTTTTTTAATTTTTTTTTAATTTTTAAAATGGCAAAAGCCATTGTTCTTTTTTATTTTATTAATTTGGTTTAACACACATATCAAATCATTCCATAGCTTAATCACATCCAGCAGAACTGTACATTTGCTACCATAATCAGTTTCCATACAGTTTTTTGAGTATGGACCCTTTGACATCATTACCTCTTCACCCCACCACCACCTCCATGTCCCTTTTCCCAACAAACCCTCACTTCACTTGCTGACTCTCTAGATTCATCAGCCCTGGTTTTTATACCCCCCTCCCAAATGAAAAAAACAAAAACAAAAATATACCACAACTTCAAGAGGGTGACCCCCAATGGCATAACACTTTTGAGATACTTCTAATATGTGCAATCAAAATCCAAACCAAACAATACAACCCCCCAATATATATATAAGTTTTTGAAAACCGGACCAGGTCCAGCATCTTACTTTACAGAACAAATCCAGAGGCAGTGTAGACTGATTTACAACTGTTGGTTCTACCACAAGGAACTGTTTCCATTTTCCTACTCAAGACCTTAATGGCTGGCGTTTGCTTTATGGTTGTTCCATCTTCAGGCATTGCATTTGCCTTCTCTCCCACCCACTACCTTCAAGTAGGTTCTCACTCATAGGACAGGACAGAATATAACTGCCTTCCGGGGGTGGGGGGAGGGGGGGATTAAGGGTATGAGGCAAAAGCCTTATCCTCTGAAAGTTCCATATTATTCTTTGTGCAGAGTCACTCTCCCTTCTCAACTACTTTACCAAGACTTCACTGGACAGATTGTGTCATGTGGTCACCTCTAATTCAAGGGATCCTGGGAAGGATGTTCCATTTTAGTTGCACATAGGGACATCATGAACAAAAACATGGCTCAGATGGTAAACCACTGAGTCAATTCTATGCTCCACAGAGTTATTCCTTGCTGAGTTTTTAGAATTAGATCATTTTCTTCTGAAGCTTCTCAGTGTGGACTTGAACCAAAGTTTTGATTAGAAGGTGAATACATTAACTACACCACTGAGGGTTACTTTCTGACTATAAAGAGAATGGATGCTAACAAAGAAGGGTAGAACTAGCCATGTGTATCGCAGCATCTTTCAAGGAAAAGACCAGCAGGCTTTGCTTTTGAACACAGGTGGAGGATTTCCCCTTTGAAAGGCTTCACTTTATTCTTTACCACCTCCTTTAAGCCTCACAGAACTGTTGGAGCAAGTTATTCCACTTTCATTGCTATTTACTCTCAAAGAACATTTTCCTGGTCATTTTTTCAGCCTTAGAAAGGGGGAGCAGAAGTGGGGGCAAATGGACAGGGTGTCTCTTGCCATGGATAAACCTCGTCTCTCCACATATGACCATCAGCAAACAAAGACGAAAGGATGGTAGGAGGCTGGGGATATGCTTGATTTGGGAACGAAGATTGGTGGGTGGGTGGAAATTTAATTATGCTCTTTGGTAGGCTTGGAGTCAAATCTCCCAACATGCTCTTGATTAATTGATTAGATACACCACCTGCCGACCTTTTCTCCCTTTCAGGCTCCCAGCATGCACTGGCTGCAGCAGGGAGCAGAGAGTGCTCACGCTCTGGGAGTCTGGGAGTTCCCTGTTAAGTGAGTGTGCAGTCAATTAACAGAGGATCCCAGGGACCCTCTGAGTATGCCTCATAAAGACCAATTATGGTCAGTAGATGAAGGCTGCTAGGAAGTGGAAGCTTGCTTAGTTTAATATGTGTGTGTGTGTGTGTGTGTGTGTGTGTGTGTGTGTGGTGAGGAGGCACTTGGTACACCTTGGTAATTTCTAGTTACCATTTTCAACACAAATAAGTTCTGTATTCTAAGGAAGACTGCAATAGGAGAACAATTATAGAAGCAGAATCTGGCCCAGTCAGCTCAGTGATAAGAATGGTTTTGTGTCTGTGAACTTTTTTTCTTTTTAAGAGTCATTTATTGCAACATTTGTTCATAACAATAAGGCATAATAGAAAAACAGCCCTGGAGGCATAATGGGAAAGCACTGAGCTGCTAATAGGAAGGTGTTGTGCCAACATGGTCATTGAAGATAGGTAGGTTTGTTTTGACAACATGGCCAATGGACACACATAAGATGAATTGAAGGGCAGAGATATAAATGGCTTGGTGATCCTCCCCTTTCTCTCTCTTTTTCTTGGATCTTTGGACAAGTGAGCAGCTGCCTGACTTGCTTGTCCTGTGCCTCAGTTTGCAAGCTACACTGCACCTAATCTGTGGACCGTGTCACTCATTTTAAGTAGCGGTTCCTTCAAGTCCTGCTTCACCATGCTACTTGAATATACTTCTCTTGAGCTGGGCTCTCTTCGACACTGTCATCTGGCTAACTGTTGGTGGCCTGCTTTGCCATTTGCTACCTGTGGCCAGATAGCCTGAATTGTTCTACAGAGGACTACCTGGCAGCTCTCAAGACTCGAAGGACTGCCAGTGTATTAGTTGTCTCATGCAAGTCAATTGCACCTATTCATTAGTACTGTTTTATAGATTAAGTGTTTATTTCTTATGTTAGATATCTTTCTATAAGGAGTCCTGCTGGTATAGTGCTTAGGTGTTGGACTGCAATCTAGATATCTTTCTAGCTATATAAATACATATAAAATTATTAGCGTCCTTGTTTTCTTTCTCTGGAGAACCCTGTCTGACACAGACGGTCAGTAGTTTGAACCCAGTAACTACTCCCAGAGGAAAAGATGTGGAGGTTTACTTTCATAATGAACTACTCTCAGTTAAGTAGGGGATCTGTGAGTTAGAATCAGCTCAGTAGCAAAGGGCTTATAGTATTTCTTGAGTAATTACCGTGCTATACTTTACTTGCATAATCCCACTTCTACAGTTTATAGGAAAGTTGGTGTTCTTGTCAGCTGCCATGAGTTGCCTTGAATCAAAGAGGCCCACATGTTACAGAGTGGAACTGCCCATAGACTGTGCTTGGCTGCAACGTTTACAGAAACAGTGCACAAGGTTTTTTCTTCCAGGAGCTGCTGATAGGATTTGAATCACCAATGTTTAGGTTAGCAGGGATTGCATTTCCTGAGGTCAAGGGAAAATGAAAAGCCTCATATTCCAGAGGAAGAAAATGAGACTCAGAGCAGCGAAGCAACTTGTTCAAGTCACACAGGCGATGTGGACGACTAGGCATTCAGACCCAGTTTTGTTGGATTGCAGAGCCTTGACATAAAACATTCATCTTATCCCCAGTTAATGCTGTTTTAGGAAAACTGCTGTTAGGTATATGAAGTCGGTTCCAACTCATGGGGACCCCATTTTAGCAGAATAAAAACACTGTTCCATGCTCACAATTGTTACATTTGAGCTCATTATTGCAGCCACCTCACTGAAGGTCTTCCTCTTTATTGTTGAGTTTTCTATTGCACCAAGTATGATGTCCTTTTCCAAGAACTGGCCTCTCCTAATAATATGTCCAAAGTGTATGAGACCGTCTTGCCATCCTTCCTTCAAAGAGTTGTACTTCTTCTAAGACAGATTTGAATGCATGAATTCTTCTGCAATCTTCACTGTCCTCATCAGAGTCCATCTTTTATATGCATATGCGACCCATTGAAAATGGGTTGGGTAAGGCCCACTTCGGTTCTTAAAATGACATCTTGTTCTTCAACACTTTAAAGAGGTTTTGTGGGGTACGTGATTTCATTTCTTGACTTCTGCTTCCATGAGCAAAGTTCATAGATCCAAGTAAAATGAAATCTTTGAGAACCTCTAGCTTTTCTACATGAATTATGATGTTATTTATTGGTTTGGATGTGAGGGGTAATCTATATTGAAGAATACTGTCTTTCATCTTCATTAGGAAGTGCCTCAGCTCCTCCTTGGTTGAGCAAGGTTGTGTCATCTGCTTATAAAACAAGAAACAAACAAAACAAATAAATTTGAACTTACTGTCATCGAGTCAATTCTGACTCACAGCATGCCTATAAGACAGAGTAGCACTGCTCCTGTGTACATTGCTCAGACTGTAGATCTTTACCAAAATAGAAAGCCTCATCTTTCTCCCTTCAAGTGGCTGGTGTCTTGAACTGCTATTCTGCACTTAGCAGCCTAAGGAGCCACCAGAGATCCTTGTCATCTGCTTATAGAAAGTTGTTAATGAGCCTTCCTCCAATCCCAATGTTGCATTCTTCTTTATATAGTCCAGCTTCTTAGACTTATCAGTGTACAGATTAAATAACTACAGTGAAAGGATACCGCCAACCTAATATATTTCTTCCCTGATTTGCAACCACACAGTATTCTTCTTTTCAAATAATTACCTCTTGGTTTATGTCTAAACTCCAAATGAGCACAGTTAAATGTTCTGAAATTCACATTCTTCTCAACGTTGTCCATCGTTTCTTATTATACATGCAGTACCATGCCTTTGTAGAGTCAATAAAGCATAAGTCAATAGCTTTCTGGCATTCCCTGCCTTTAGTCAAGATACATTTGATGCGAGCAATGACATCATTTCTCCATGTTCTCTTCTGAATCCAGTTTGATTTTTGGCAGTTTCCTGTTGCTACACTGTTGGAACTGCTTTTATTTTTTATTAAAATAGCTTTTCTGTCTACCTAGCTCTCTTTCTCTCAGCACTCATTGATTTTGTTTTTTAATTAGTTTTAAAAAAACTTATTGACATAAAATTCATATATAATATACTTCAGTTGTTCAATCATGTAAAAAAGAGTTGTTCAATTATCACCACAATCAGTTCCAAAACATACTCTTTCTTCTTGCACTCATTGATCTTCTCTCCTCATTTCTCTCCAACTCCCCCCCCCCATATTCCCCATTAAGCGATTCATCCAGTTACTGTCTCTATTGATTTACTTATTCTAGATTTCATATAGTAGAAAATGTACCATAAAACAATAAAAAATAAAACATTACTAGCAAAATAAGCCAGTGGAAAATCTTAATTGAAAAGGAAGTAAGAGACATTGAAAACCAGAACAAATTTAAAATGGGTAAAAATGGGATCAAATGATAAGGTTTTTGATTTTAATCTAACTAGTTCTACAACAATCCATTTTCCATTGCATTGTGCATTAAAGCAAAGTTATTCATATCCCTGTTCCATGGCCAGAGGGGGTTCACCAGGGGTTCAGTCCACATATAATTTCCCTTTAGTTCTTTTTTATTTTCAAAATATGAAACAACCTTAAAATGAGCCCAAAAGGAGTTATAGTTAACACATCATACAACTCAATAATTCAATCATATTAAGACAAGTAGTGCAAACATCACCACAATTAGCTTGGGAACATTTTCTTCCTTCTTGCACCCTTTGGTGTTGACTTCTCATTTTTTCCACCCTCTCCTTTTATGCCCCAGATAATTATTATTTCATTTAGTGTCCTCATAAATCCTCACTTCTCTATGTAGAAAAATAGATGAAATAGGATAAGGAACAGGGGGGGAAGGACCTCATAACAATGAAACAATGCTCATAAAAATGGTAAAAGGTCTCAATCAAAGAAAAAGCAAATGTTATTAAAAACTTGGGATACAGAAGAAGAGCCAGCCAGGGTGCAGTGTAACAATGATGAAACATATCTTTCCTCTAGCTCTTTAATGCTTCCTCCCCTCCACTATCATGATCCCAATTCTATCTTACAAATATGGGTAGACCAGAGGATGTATGCTGGCACAAATAGGAATGAGAAACATAGGGGATCCAGAGCAGATGTTCCCTTCAGGACCAGTGGTGAGGGTAGCTCTACCAGGAGGGTGGAGGAAAGGTGGGGTAGAAAGGCGGAACCATTAGAAGACTCTACATATAACCTCTTCCCTGGGGTACTTACAATGGGGAATTGGGTGAAGGGAGATCTCAGACAGTGTCATGTATGACAAAATAACAATAATTTATAAATTATCAAGGGTTCAGGAGGGAGTGGGTACCAGGAAGTGGGGGGGGGGATAGGGAGCTGTTACCAAGGGCTTAAGTAGAAAGTAAATGTTTGAAAATGAGGGCAACCGAGGTGCATGACACACAATGGATGGATTGTGATCGGAGCTGTATGAGCCTCCAATAAAATGATGTTTTTAAAAAAACAAACTTAGGATACATTTAAAGTGGGCCCAGAGGGAGAGCTAGTGGGAAGGTGTTATAGTCCACACTGAGTACAGGGGCAAAGAACCGCTTTACAATGCTCCTTGATATTTGGGATGTTCACATTCCTAATCAATGGGCAGTGGGACTTCACTAGAGACTCAGTTCACATAGTGACCTAGCAAATGGAGTTAGGGCTTCCACTATCACCCATAGTGTTCTGCAAATCAGGTGTGTAGAACTTAGGCACTGATATTGTTTCCTCCTCCTGGTGTGGTTGTTAGTGTTTACAACCCTTGAATCAGACATAGTGATGTGCTTCTTTTGTGTGGACTTGGGTCAATCTTTAATTCAATGGCTGCTTGTTTTGAGACAAACTTTAAGATGCCAGAAGCTATATTTCCTGAAAGCTGGGGACAATCTGATTTCTTTCCCACGCTTCCCTATGGCACCCCTTATCTTCAGTAATCTCATGGGGGTGAGTACTGGCAGAGTCATGTCACAAGAACTGATTGTATATTAAGGCTAGGATCAAGTGAGAGCTCAAAATCTACTCATAGAACTTTAAATGTATTGAATTAATTGAAATCCATCTAACATTTCTATTTGTCTCTAGTTCACTGTTGGAGACATCTTTATCATTGTGTTGCAGTATATCATAGATCATCTATGGGTTTAAGGTAGCTCTATTGACAATAGCATTATTATAGTCTAAGTAATATACTGCTGTGCAAAGGATTTCATACATGTGTAGGACATATTATTAACCTCTTCTCATACATACATTGTTAAATTGTACATCTTCATAACTATGGTGATTGGGCAATAATTCCCCAAGCCCTGTAGGTTGGAAAGAGGATGACACTTCTAGTTGCATTCATTTATGAGATGTACAACATCCTTTATAGACCACACCATGTGAACCCAAATTAGAAATTGAACTGGTCAAAAGGACTCTGACTTGAACTCACTTGTAACAGAATTAAGGAACTGAACTATTTCCTTGAAATTTTGAACTGAAATATTCTCTTTAATATTAAGGAACTGAAATGATCTCTTGAACCCTAGACTGGAATACTCTACTGGGAGAAGAAACAGATGACAGCTATCCCAAAGTTAGGGAACTGGTGGTTGTTGGACTTTGAGTAGGTTCAAGTTTAGTGCTTTGAGTGTACCCAATGAATGGTGTCCTGAGACCAATATATATTTACTGCTTGGTAATTTCCACATTTTGTTAAATCAGTTTTATTTGAAATGGGTATCAATATGGATCTCTTCTAATCAGTTAACCAGGTAGCTGTCTTCCAAATTTGCTGGGTGAGTGCCTGTATTACTGCATCAGTTTATGAAACATTTCATCAGGTATTCCATAAATTCCCAGTGCCTGTCTTTTACTAATGCCTTTAGTAGAGCTTCAATACCATCCTTTTTGATTTTATACTAACTCTTGAAACTGTTGAATGTTGACCAGTTCTTTCTGAGACCTTGAGTATTCCTTCCATATACTTTTGATGCTTCATACATATTTCAATATTTTGCTCATAGAATCTTTTGATACTATGATTTGAGGTTTGATTTTTTTCTTCTTTAGTTCTTTCAGCTTGAGAAATGCTGAGCATGGATTTTGCTTTTAGTGTTCTAATTCAGGTATGTGTACATTTTACTGTAATACTGTTTTCTCAGTTGCTCTTTGAAATATTTTGTTCAGCTCTCTTACTCATCATTTCTTTTTTTGCTGTTTTGTTTTTGTTTTTTTGGGGTCATCACTGCCCTATGGTGGTCGTGGGAGCTACCCAACCTTGCTCTTGGAGAGCTGCTGCTGGATTTAAACTCTCAAGCCCATGGACCGCAGTCCCGCATTCAACCACTACGCCACCAGAGCTCAGCCCTACTCATCATTTCTTCCATTCCTCTTAGCTACCTTATGTTCAACCGCAAATTTCAGTGTCTCTTTTGCCATCCACCTTTGTCTTTTCTTTCTTCTTAGTGTTTTTAATGACTACTGTATTCTTCATGTATAATGGTCTTGACCCTATCAAGTTTTGGGTTATTTGGCCCATTAGTGTCAATCTGTAAATTCAGGTGGAATATTCTCAAGATTGTGTTTTGGCTCTTGAAGACTGAATTTAATTTTCTTCAACTTCAACCTCAACTTACATATGAGCAATTGTTAGTCAGTTACACATTTGGCCCTTGATGATATTGAGCGTCTTTATCATCTCTTCCTGGAGATGATTTGTTATTCAAATTTG
This sequence comes from Nesogale talazaci, assembly GCA_004026705.1. Classification (NCBI taxonomy): domain Eukaryota; kingdom Metazoa; phylum Chordata; class Mammalia; order Afrosoricida; family Tenrecidae; genus Nesogale; species Nesogale talazaci. Next base: position 45,276 of record PVJH01002246.1, on the reverse strand, counting down.
TTTCTTCTGAGCTACAACTCATCAGGTCCCCATGGGTGTTTACATTGTTGAAAAAAAAGATATTTGTAATGAAGAAGTCAATAGTTTTAATTGTTTTTACATGATCTCTAATTTTGTTGCTATCAGTAATGCAATATCTTCCATCAACTGATCTTTCATCTTTGTTTCCAACTTTTGCATTCCAGCCAGTAGTTATTAATGCATCTTTGATTGCAAATTTGATCAATTTATGAGTGAAGAAGTTTGTGGGGTTCTTAAAATTTTTCAACACTAGTGACTTCATTGTGGGTGAAAGTGTATAGATACCCATCACAAATAGCATTGTACTTTTTAATGTACATTAAATTTAAATTACATTAAATATTTTTAATGTAAATGTTACATTGAATACATAGATTTAAAAATCCCTTTATTTTTTGTTTGTTTTGGGGCATGTTTGTTTTGGGCATTTTTTTGTTTGTTTTTGAACATGGGAGCTGTGCTGCTGGTAATTCTGATATCAGCAGGGTTGTCCATGGTAAATAGGTTTCAGCAGAGCTTTCAGAATAACAAGAAGAATGGATTGTCTGCTTCTGAGGGATTAGCCACTGAAAGCCTTACGAATAGCGGTGGACATTTTCTGACTTAATGCAGGAAGGTGCGTCCATCCGGTTGAAAGATACTCAAAATATGACTGAGGAAGAGCTGCCTCTTCAAGGTAGAGTGTGGATATAACAAAGCTTTCCATTTGCTGTTCTCCATTTGCAGGATCTCCATTTGCTGATGGAGCCTGACTCACAATGAGGAGAGGCAGCTGTGACTATCCATTAATTATCCGTGTGAAATGTACCAATCTAGAAAATTGGAAGTCATCAAAAAGAAAATGGAATGCAGAAAGATCAACATCCTAGGTATTGGTGAGCTGAAAGGGACTGGTGCTGTCAATTTTGAGTCAGACAATCTGCAGTTAACTAGGCTGCTAATGATAGATTCAAAAAGAAGGGAGTTAAGTTGTCAAAAAGAATATAGGAGCCACAAACCTAGGACTCCAGGAGAGACTTCAGGACCAGTGGCCAGAGTGGCGATACTGGGAGGGTGGAAGGAAGGTGGGATAGAAAGGGGGAACTGATTATAAGGATCTACATATAATCTCTTCCCTGAGGTACAGACAACAGGGAAGTGGGTGAAGGGAGATATCAAACAGTGTAAGATATGCCAAAGTAATAATAACTTATAAATTATCAAGGATTTATGAGGGAGGTGGGAGTTTAGAGGGAGAGGAAAAAAGAGAAGCTGATGCCAAGGGCTTAAATAGAAAGCAAAGGTTATGAGAATAATGAGGGCCAGGGATGTACAAATGTGCCTGACACACAAGCCATCACAGTGCATCACACTGAAAGATGCATAGTGGTTAGAGAAAACGTACCCTATCCATGTAGCAATTCTGTAGAAGCCCTGATGGTGTAGTGGCCAGCATGGTCAGCAGTTTGAAATTGCCAGCAGCTCTGCAGGCCAAAGTCTGGACTTTCTGTTCCTGTAAATAATTAGAGTCTTGGAAACTCACCCACGGTTGCTAAGAGTCAGCAAGGACTGACAGTCAGTGAGTTTGGCTACTGGTTTACTGACTTAGAGATTCTGCTTAAAAGACAGCACCTTTTCTCCAACAATTTCAGACAGGACCACTAAATTAATTCCAACTTACCTGTGCTGAATCACATATCGTTTCTTCAACAATTACTGTGACTGTGCTTTCCTAGTGTTGGGTTGAATAAGCAGGGTCAGTGGCCAGAGAGAGGGAAAGAGGAGGTCGAGATCCATCACACAGTGAAAAGGGGATTGATGGTGGGCAGGTAATAACCCAAAGATACACAAAAGATAGACCAAGGTGAGTCCAAAGAAGTTTTTAAAGTTCATGTATGGAAAGTAGGAGAGGAGGGATGGTCTTATTTTTAATGAGGAAAATGAAATCAAGCTGAAAATGATCAATCACCCCTCATTCCAAACCTAGGGACAGCTTGTACAATATAGACTAATCCTCTCACTCTCAGTGATTTCGCCAGCTACATTTTTATTTCATCTATGCCTTTCCCCTTCAATTACCTGGGCTATTTGGGCCACAGCAGAATGACTGTCAATGTCCCTCAAACGTGAAATAGAATCACACAAATAAGTTAGTTGGCTGTAGGGAGGTAGGGTTGCTGAGCTGGACAGGCATATGCCACTAATATAAGTGATTGTAAAGACACATATTCTTTCTATTGGCCCAGTTCTATTCTGTCATATAGCTTATAAAGCCATCCCATGGTGTCAAAACTAGCCATTTCTATCTTTCCTAGGCTCTAACCTTTATGGAAGCAGATTATCAGATCTTTTCTCCTTCAGAGCTTCAGGGTGGTTTTGAGCTGTCTACCGTTTGGCTTAGCAACCAATTGCTTCACCATTGAATGCAGGGCTTATTGAGGTAAAATGCAGGATCAGTGACAATGAGTGAAACTGTCATGAGATATCATGACACCACAGCTACAACAATGAGATCAATCATACTAACAATTGTGAAGGTGAACCAGGCAAAGTTCTATTCTGTTTTACATATCTCTATAGAGATATATTTATGTAATAAATATAAATCATGAGTTAGAGTAAAGCAGAGTAAAAATGCAGGCTTTAGTATCAGATGCGCATGGGTCCACTGCTCCTGTCTTTTGACTTAGGCAAGTTCCTTCTCCTTTATAAAATCCCATTTCCCACAATTGTCAAGTGGAAGTTCATATGTAAATACACATGTAAGTCACCACCATAGGGACAATAGCATTGTTGGACCTGCTATAAGCCCCTATTAGTGATGACAGTTAAGATTATGTGCCCTTGGGGAGAACAGGGCACAAATCTACCATAGGGAGGGTACTGTTTATGTTTCCACAGGAAAGGGATAGAGGAACAAGAACACAGCCTGGTACACCAAGCCTTGAGGGCAACATACCTGCCTGAAGGAGTAGCTAACATAGACAGATGTCTGTAGGGCCAGGTCGTATCCCAGCTACATTGACGCCTTCCCCAGAAGAATGCACTACAGAGGACACCATGGAAGATACAGTCCTGGGAGAGTGGAAGTTCTGCCCAGACCTTATGAAAGCAAACTAAGAGGGAAAGAGAGACAAAGAGAGCTTGGCCCATCCAACTTCAAGGATGATATTCCTGCTCAGAGCAGCCAGTGCACAGAGACAACCCCAGGGTTAGATCCCCTTATTGACCCACAGTGTTCTGGGGGCAGCACAAGTTCACCGTGCAAGGATTTTTCCTGGTCTGACCCCCACTCTCACCCCTCCTTCCCCCCCCCCCCCCCCCCCCCCCCCCACACACACACATACCAGGGTATAATTCAAAGTGAGCGAAACAGGTCAGCAAGGGGAACAAAGCAACAAAGTCCCTGAGGAATTCTGAGAATAGACTTCAGACTTGAAGGGTGGGAGTTGGGGAGCTGGGCTTGGCACTACGTCAGACCCGATCATAGAACATTCATGAGGGTCAGTAGACAGGCCTGGAACTATTCATAAACTATTTTTTGTTTTGTTCTGTTTTAAGTCTCTCTATATAAGATCTTCAGGATAAACAATTCTGAGGACAAAACAATGGGACTGATGTTTCCAGGGGGACAGAGCAGAAAAGGCGGTAGGGGAAAGGAAGGAGTGGGGAGCCTTGTCCCAGAAACAAGGGAACAACAAGAGATCTAAAATCTTGAACATGGTAGTGGGACAGGAAGAAAGTAAAAGGGAATAGAGGAATGAGCTAGAAGGCCAAAGACATTTATAGAGGTATAAACATAGGTATGTATATGTAAATATATTGGTAGGTAATGATAGGGACATAGGTCTATGTACATATATTTGTAGGTTAAATGTTAAGGTAGTAGATATTGGACATCTACTCAAGTCCTCCCTCAATGCAAGAACACTTTGTTCTACTAACATGGCACTCTGTGATGCTCATCTTCCCTGATTTGATCACTGAAGAAAAAATGGGTACATAAGCAAATGTGGTGAAGAAAGCTGATGGTGACCAGCTATTACAAGATATTGCAACTGGGCTTTTAAAGGCTTGAAGTTAAACAAGCAATCATCTAGCAGGGAACTTACAAAGTCCACATGGAAGAAGCACACCAATCTGTGTGATCACAAGGTGTCTACGGGGTCAGGACTCAAGCACCAGAAGACCTTAAATAAACAACCATTTTGATACAAACGAGGGAAGTTGGAATGGAAACCCCAAACTCTTCTGTAGGCAATTGGACATCCCCTCACAGAAGGGTCACATGGAAGGGACAAGTCTGTCATGATGCAGTATAACACTGATGAAACACACAACATTCCTCTAGCTCTTTAATGTTTCTTCTCTCCACTACTACGATCCAAATTCTATCTTCACAAATCTGGCTACACCAGAACACGTACACTAGTACAGATAAGAGCTTTTGACATCCAGAATCCAGGATAAGTAACCCCTCAAGAACAATAATGGGAGTAGTGATACCATGAAGGCAGGGGGGAGGTAGGGGGGAGGGGGAAAAAGGGGGCACTGATCACAATGCTTGACATACCACACACCCCAACTCCCTGGGGGAATGAACAACAGACATGTGGTTGAAGGGAGACAGAAGACTGTGTAAAAGATGAAAAGAAAAATAATTTATACATTATCCAAGGCTTCACAAGGGTGGGGGTGTGGGGTAAGGAGAGAAAACAAAAGGACCTGATTGATCCAAGGGCTCAAGTAGAAAGAAAATGCTTTGGAGATAAAGATGGCAACATAAGTACAAATGTGCTTGCTACAATTGATGTCTTGTTATGAGAGCTGTAAGAGCCCCCAATAAGATGATTTATTAAAAAATAGTTTTTTAAAGAATAATAAGATTATGTGCCTTTCCCATCACTTGTCTCATTGTCACATGATGTCAAAACTAGCTGTTTCTATATTTATCTCTTTTGTTACATTTTGAAGGCCTTAAAGGCAAGAGTTTTGGATAATTTGTTGGAGTCTTACCACAGTTTAACACACAGTAGGTGTTTAGTTAATACTAATTAATAGATCCTGTTTATTAGGAGTCTGGCTCCACTTTAATTAGATGGGTGGCTATTAGAGGGGTGAAGATGATGCAGAGAAATTCATTGATAAATTCCACTTTAATTCTGTGACCATTGTAGCTTCATTCCTTTGCTTTTATTCAAATCTAAATCCTACCCTGAAGACACCAAAAAACTACACCCCTGGATGGTGTTAGTCAGTCTTTGAGGTGTGCAAAGAGAAAGGTCAGATAATAGTGAAGTTGGGAGGGTTTAGATTTGAGCAGTGGCATTAAGTGGCATTTTGTGAGAACATATATAGAGATGAGTGTGCTTCATAAATTTTGCATGTCAAGATTTTAACAAATGAGGCTACTGGGATATGAGGGGCTTCATGTATCATAGCCTATATTTACATTCTTGTCAACTTGCTTTGCTTAGCACTGTATTTATTATCTTCCAGTTCACCATTTCTCACAAGATAGATATTGAATCATGCCAGACAAAAAAAAGTGAGGTGGGGGTAGTGGAGACCTAGAATAATGAAATGACTGGCAAAAAAACTTGGCCGAGAGAGTATGTGCTCTGAAAAATCATTTTCTATCTTTTCCTCCTAAACAAGAAGGAAAATCCCATAGGCCTGGTAGTCTTGCTGGGTGAGCCTTGGAATGTTTCATTTCTAATACAAGACTCTGAAAATGAAGACGTTGGAATATCCTTCTGATAAACTGAGAAAAAAAATATGTAACTCTTATCTACTAAATCAAACACAACTGCTCACTCCAAACTCACCACTGCTGCGTCAATTCCAATTCTGAGGGAGGCCATAAGACAGTATAGAACTGCCGCCATGGGTTTCTGAGGCTATGAGAAGAAAGCCTCATCCTTCTTCCTTGGAGTCGCTGGTGGTATTGAACTCTTGACCTTGTGGTGGCAATACAACTTGTAACCCACTACCTCATCAGTATTAGACGTTTGCACCAAATGCTAGAGCAGTCCTGGAGCCTATTGATCCAGTTTGAATCCGTGATCTCTGTTCAAACTAATCATCTGGGGTTCTCTGACAAGGTAAAATTATATCCAAGGTCCTTTGACTACAGATTCCCTGGGTGGTGCAAATGGTAAACACACTGGGCTGTCAGAAAGGTTGGAAATTTGAGTCCAACTTGAGGCCCCTTGGATGAAAACCTATGATCCACTTCTCTAAACTCAGCCATTGAAAGCTCCATGTTGACGTGGTTGAAATGACATGGATGGGGTAAGAGTGGAGACATATCTAAGATGGGGGGGGGTGTTCCTAGAAGAATGAACCTCAAGGCACCAAATATCAAGCATTTTCTCTCAGTGCTCACCTCTCTTTTTACTCTCTTTTCTCCCCTCTTAGAAACACCCCCTTTCAAGGAGAGCTGGTGACAGTCATTTTAGCACTTTGACAACTAACTCAAAGGTTAATGGTTCAAATCCACAAGTCACTACTCCATGGGGAAGATGTGGCCATGTGTTTTTACAAAGGCTTTTAGTCTTGGAAATCCTGAGTGGGGTGGTGCTGATGGTGGTGGTGGTTCTACTTGACTTAGTCCTAGGAAGTGCTATATAAGTTGGAATTGTTGCAACTGGAGTGGTGTTTGGTGTTACTATGGTTTCCAAGCCAGCTATGGTCTGATACACCCAACTTCACCCCACCAAAATAGATTGCTTGCTACCACTTTCCGAAGTGCGCTCTTAAGTTCTAGCCATGCTGAATTACACGAGAGCCTCTGGATATATTGTTTCTCATGGCTCTAGGTTTTTGTACATGTTTTTCCCCAACCTGAAGTACGTTTCTCCCCCTCTTTACTTGTTATTGCTGATAGAAACTATAAATTCTGCTCTTGATTCATGGTAACACCATACCCAATGAAATCAGTCGGTTTTTGATTCACCGGATTTTCATCGGCTGATGTTTTAGTCACTATTCGAAGTTCTGCTGAAAGCTGGACAGCATCAAATCAACACACAGTCCTCCAATGAGAGATTGTGGTGGCTGCATTGACTAGGAATTGGATCCAGTTCACGCAAATCATAGGCAAAAATTCCACCATTGAACCATCACTGTCCTCTTCTATATTCTTCTGTTTTGTCAGCTGCTGTCAAGTTTGATTTGCCTCATGGGGACCCATGTATTTGGAGTAGAATTGCTCCAAAGTGCTTTCAAGGATCGACACTGTGGTTGCATCAATGAGCTCAGGTATAGGAACCCTTATGAGGATGGCTGGTGCAAAACCATGCAGTTTCTTGTTCTGTAGTGCCTAGGTTCACTATGGGTCAGAGTGGACTCAATGGCCTTTAGCAACAACCTTTTGGAAGCAGATTGCCAAGCCTGTCTTCTGGGGCACCTTTAGGTGGGTTCACATAGTCAGCCTTTAGATTACTAGTTGAGTCCTTAATCATTTGTATCACCAGGGACTTTCAAGACAGACCCCTAGACATGTCCTGTCAAGGCATGAGAGAACTTTTCCTTGGCCAGTATTACACCCCAAGTTTCTTGTCTTCCTGCTATGACTTCAGCCTTCTTCAAGAATTGCTTAAACTCTTGTTGCTCCTCTTGTCCAAGAATTTGGAATTTCCTCTGCGATGTCTCAGGAGGCTGTCTTCCCTACACCTGTCTTTTGAGGAGCCTCTGAATGAGGTCAAACTGTCAACTTTTGGTAGAGTAGTAGAACCTTGAGTCATTTTCACCACACAGGAACTCCTTTATCCATCTACTCATCTCTAAAATACCTAATGGCCTCTTTTAGAAAGCCTTCTCCCGACAGCTTCTACTTCCTACTATCCAACCCACAATGAACCCACATCAATACCCACATCAAGCTGAGAAGCTAAGTTAAATATTTCCCAAAGCATCTTGTTTATTCGCTCTCGCTCTCTCTCTCTCTCTCTCTCTCTCTCTCTCTCTCTCTCTCTCTCTCTCACGCACACACACAAACGTGCACATACTTAGGCAGGCAATTGCCATGCAAATGTTGTATGGCATTTGTATGTGTATAAGTGTGTTAGTCTGGGTGGACTAGAGAAACAAATTTGGGGAGACTCATATGTGAGTAATAGAAAGTTTTATATCAACAAGCAATTGTACATTCAGAAAACATCCCAGCCTAGTCCAGATTAAGTCCATATGTCCAATATTAGCCCATATGTCCGATACCCATCTGTAACTTCTTCTTCAGACTCACACAACACACACAATGACACTGAATGCAGAAAGATCACAAGCCAGCGGGTGGAAAGTCTTGTGGATCCAGTGGTGGTGGAAAGCGCTGGCGTGGATCTCCACATGACTCCTCTAGTCCCAAGGTTCTGGCTACGATGTGGCTTGTCTACAGGAATGTCTCACAGCGAATGAGTGAATCTGGCCTCCAGTGAGCTATTGATCTCCTTCGAGCTCCAAATGAGTTTGCCAAGCTGTGATCTGATTGGCAGGCGAGATTTTACCCTTTCACAAGTTGACAGGAGATTATGTAACGCCGCAGTGTGTGCACATGTGTGTCTGAGAGAGAGAAGGAGAAAAATACTTTTGTCTGACCCCACCCACTAGATTGACCATGCAAATGTTGTATGGCATTTGTATGTGTATAAGTGTGTTAGTCTGGGTGGACTAGAGAAACAAATCTGGGGAGACTCATCTGTGAGGAAGAGAGAGTTCCTGTCTCTGAAACTCACAGGCACTTCTACCTTATCCTATAGCTTTACTAGGAGCCAGCACCAGAACCGCCTCCATGGCAGTGAATGGGTGGACCTGCCAACCTGGCCAGGAGTCCAACACTGACTCGTTTGCATGGTCTCGCATTCAACACATTCGAGTCCTCAGATATTTGCTAAGTGAAAGAAAGATCTCTAGAGTGGAGCTCTTCAGAGATCACCCGGGAAGGTTGGATATTAGAATTCTGAACGAGGCACCTAATGGTGCAGGAATTATGGTCCTATACTATTTAGTGGAAAATTTTCAACAAGATCTTCTCTGGTTTCCAATTAGGAGAATTATGTTAATAAGGCACTTTACAAAATCCCTGATAATCATGCTCCAAACTTACCCCACTGGGTCTCATCTAGGTGTAAAGGATAACAGAAACATTCCGGGGATGGAGCCGATTTCAGGCCTTAATTAGCACGTCCTGCCCTTATTGCACCCGGAGGAGCTCCTATTGGCTGGAGGCACAGAGGCAACTCAGCAAACTGCAGCCTTGGGGCTTTTCCGAGTCCACCGATTCCTGGTCCACTGCAGAGTGCTAAGTGTTCACTCTGGGAGGCGCACTGTTTAGTCCACTGGTCAGCTTCATAATACAACCTGAAATTTTAGTCAAATATTGACTCTGCGTCTCTGTCTCAACAAAAGTCTGTTGATTATCATGGTGTCTAGGGAAAAAGGGGTTAAGGTTATACAGAAATCAGTCATGGTTTTCAAGAAACTTACCTATGAACTATTGGCCAAACATACCCCATGACCAAAACGAGCAAACAAATCCAAAGCTGTGAAATTAACTCTGAGTCATAGCAACCTATAGGGTACAGTCAAAAAACCACAAGTTTCCAAAGCTGCAATCTTTATGGGACATAAACTTTAAGGACATTTTAATAAACAGAGAACCTATTAAAGTTTTCAAGTGTTTCATTTGACTTGGATCAACAATCGATACCCCTAGAGGCAGCAGTGACAGGAAACAGGCAGGATGCCAGTCCATTGCTGGGACACCAAGAGACTGTAATCCATGTGCATGAATTGTTGAAGGTAAAGCTGATAATATCTTCTGTAAACCTTCACTTCATTCACAATAAAATGTTATAAAGGATTCCGTTATGAGGAAAATAGTATTATAGAAAAAAGAAAGATATCAAACAACATATTGCATTGAACGAATCTACAGCGAAAGACTGGTTTAAAGTATGTTTTTAAAATCTATGCTGACCCTTTGAGGATTATGATGCACTTGACCCACACCAGGATATTTTCAATCCTTTCACGTGCATATGAAAGCTGGCTAATGAATAAGGAAGACCTCAGGAGAATTGATGCATTTGAATCATAATGGCAAAGAATTTCAAGGATACTGTGTCCTTTCAGAAGAATATACAGACCTGTCTTGCAAGAAGTACAGCCAGAATGCTCCTTGGATGCTGAAGTAGCAAGACTTGTTCTCACACACTTTAAGCATACTCTCAGGAGGGATCTGTCCCTGGAGAAGAGCATCATGTTTGATAGATTAGAGGGTTAGTGAAAAATAGGAACACCTTCAACAAGGTGCATTGACACAGTGACAACAACCATGGAATCAAGCTTAGCAACGATTGGGAGGATGGTCCAAAGTGAGGCAGTTCTTTTCTCTGTTACCCACTTGGTCTTTATGGGTCATAACTGACTCAAAGACACCTCAGAGCAACAGCAATTGTTTCTTATGCCTGCAGTTCCAGAGAGAGAAAAGGGTCAGTGTGGTAGTTACATAATTTGAGGATTAAGAGTGCAGGCATCAAAGAACAAAAAATCATATCATTCTGAATGAAGGGGAGTGCAGACAGCCAAAGCCCATCTGTAGAAAATTGGACATCCCTTTAAGGAAGGGTTGTGGGGAGGAGATGAGCCAGTCAGGGTGTAGTGTAGCAACGGTGAAACATACACCTTTCTTCTAGTTCTTAAATTCTTCCTCCCCCACCCCACTATCATGATCCCAATTCTACCTTATAAAGCCAGCTGGAAGGGAGGATGTATACTGGTACAGATATGAACTGGAAACACAGGGAATCCAGGACGGATGAATGCCTCAGGACCAGTGTTGAGAGTGGCGACACCAGGAGGGTGGAGGGAAGGTAGAGTAGAAAGGGGGAACTGATTACAAGGATCTACAATTCTACATATAACCTCCTTCCTGGGGGACAGGCAGCTGAGAAGGGAATGAAGGGAGATGTTGGACGGTGTAAGTACGACAAAGTAATAATAATTTATAAATTATCAAGGGTTCGTGAGGAAGGAGTGTGGCGAGGGAGGGGGAAAATAAGGTGTGGATACCAGGGGCTCAACTAGAAAGCAAGTGCTTTGAGCATGATGAGGAAAACAAATGCAAAAAAGTGCTTGACACAATGGATGTTTGTGTGGATTGTGATGAGCATTGTAGGGCCCCTCCAATAAAGTGATTTATTATTTTTTAAAGAGTGTAGGGGTGGAGTCTGTCAATCGAGATATAGACAATAAGGCCTCTGTGTGGGCCTGGCCTTCTCCTGAGGATTCTGGGAACTGCTGTATTTCCTCCTTGGAGGTCAGAGACACACACTCTCTCTGCTCACTCCCTGAGAGACATTTCTGATGAGAAGCCACATGAAGCCACCCTGATGCAGTCCATGCTCAGGGAACTGAAGAAGCTACGTGGAGACCCCTGCCAGCACTGAGATACTCACGATGCCACTGGATACACAAGACTCCCCGCCCACTGGCCTTTGATCTTGCTGCATTGTGTCATTGCATGTGTTTTGTGTGTCTCAAGATGACTTTATAGATTGATATTGGACATACAGGCTAATATTGGACTTATAAACTTGATCTGGACTAGGCTCGGATATTTTCCCAATATTCAACTGCTCTTACATATAAAGTTCTGTCTTACACACTTATGAGTATTTATGGATACATTTCTCTAGTCTACCCAAACTAATATAATCAGGAAAATAAGGGCTTCTAATAATAATAAGGGCTTCTAGATCATTTTGTTCTATGCACAGATTCCAGTTATGAAAGGACTCAGTGGAACCAGTTTGCTCATGAAATCCTGAGACCCTCATTTGCAGATTCATTTGCAGTTACCCTTTGTCCCACTTGGAGGGGCTGGTTGATTGGACACTGAGCAAGGTCAGCAGGTGGGTCGAGGCCCTGATTGCCTAGAAAAGTTGGTCCCTGGTCAAAGTTGGTGCTGTGCCTTAGCTCTGTTCTCATTCTCTCCCTCTTCCTCCTATTCCTGCTCCTCAGTCCCCAGAGTGGCAGCAGGCTGTGCAGGAGACTGGAAAATTCTCTTTGCATCTGCTAAGCTGAAGCAGCATATTGATGATTGCCTACAAATGAGAAATAGATGGGGGCTATTTTGCACTTCAATGAAATAACAGGTGTAATTGCTACAGGAACAGTGGATGATGATGCTGACACATTTTTGTTTGGATGCAGGGGAGATGAAGGGTGTCATCTGTTTCACCTGTGCCACTTGGTTGTTTCTGCACACTTCTTGTACACACCTTGGGTTTCTGGCACTTTACTTGTGATGCTTATACAATCCCCTCTGTCTAGCCTCACAAGAAAGAAAAAGCATCCTCAGGTATAGACAAAGAACTCAGGCATAGAGGTGGTATGTCAGAGTAAGGCTTTGCACTATACCTATTTCATGCTGAAGCACTTGTGCTTCTCCCACTCTACTTCTACTATGGATGTCCTGAAGGAGGTTACGTTTGACCTTTTCAGACCATGGACTCTGGAGATGGGACAAGGAGTGGTAATTTTTAATTCCTGTAAAGTGTCAGAGAGTATTTTAGGTCATGCACTCAATGGAATGTTAGAGTACCACCCTCTAACATATCATCACAGGTCTAGTAGGTGCAATTATACAGTGATAATAAAGATTATAGTAAAGTCATAGAAAATATGAGAGATAGAAGTAATGGAGTCAAACATTTTATGGTAGCATGCTCACCTCAGACCCACTTGGTGGTTCAAATGAAGAGAACGTGGGCAGGAGGAGGAGAGGGTATGGGGAGCAAAGAGGGAGAGGAGTTGGGAGAGGAGAGGCGGCCAAGAGAGAGCTCCTTTATTCTGACCAAGTCTTCTATATCTTTGGGGGACATGCAAGTCCCCCAATTACAGGTAAGATACATCACAGGAAAGGGTCATGCTATAGGTAATACAGCAATGAGGGGTATGATCTAGGGACATACACATGCAGTAGGGAGAGATAGTATTGGGGTCCCACATGTAACCAGGGCTGACCCTAGATTCATGGATATGACTGAACAGATTTGACTGTTCTCTGGCCTTCACAGAGATCATTCACAGTAATGTGTGAACTCCACCTACTGAGACCAGATTGGTAGTTAACAGGTTTCAGGGAGAGGTAATCTATTGTGATAAAACAGCAGGGGATGGGTCCTGCAGCCAGCAGTCTGCCATGCTGGAATCTTCAGAGAGAATATCTCTAAGCATCTGGCTTCCCACAAAGTGTTGGCAAACAGCTTCTAATATTTGGATAATATTTTGGAGATATAATTGTGGAAAAGTCCTATCTTCATCTGACAATGGAACTATACATCTCAGTTATTGTTGACAAAAGCAGCCATAGACAGTAAGAATGGATGTGGTTGTGCTCTAATCAAATTTTACTTATAAAGGCAGGTGGCGGGCAAGCCAACCATCATCTGTCAATGCTTGAAAAATCACCTGAGTTGGACTCGTGCCTTCTATAGTTACCGGCTGTATGGCCTGATTTAACCTCTCTATGCTTCCATATTTCACATCTGGAACATGGGTATCATAATGTCTAGGAATACTAAATAATCTCAAAAGGTGTGAAGTTTAAGTGAGCATGAAGAGCTCTTAGAACAGTGTCTGTCATACAGCGAGACATCAATGCTTATTGGTATTATTCTTAGCACTATCCAAAAGGTCCTAGACTGTGGAATTGGGGACATTAGTAATATCTCCTCCATGGGATTTTGTGACAGAATGTATACAAAATGCATCCCAGGGTTCTTGGCAACTGAACTTTACAACTCTTCAAGCTACTTCCACAAGTCCTTTCCTGCGAGAGAATGAAGGGAAGACCCAGCTGCTTGTGCCCAGACTGTCAAGATGGAACTGTAGGACAGATGGAGAACACAGTATTCACTAAACAGATGTCAAGGGCTGTGCAGAAGAGAAGGTACAAGAGATCCAATGGGGGGGGGTCCTCCTAATGGACAGGGGGCACTCCCTACAGGGGCTGGACCTTGAGATGACTGTAAAGAGAATGCAATGATCCTTCAGAGATGGTCATTGCTTTCTGCTACCTCCATGATCAAGACAAACAGGAAACACCCCCAGCTCTCATCGCTCAGACCCGGAGGAGCCAGCATTGCCTATTACTGGAAAGCATTTCCTGGTTTCCTAACAGATTGATTGAGCTATCTTCCAAAGTTTACTAATGTCTACCATCCAGATTTCTGTCTTCCTTCTCTGTGTGATGGAAGAAGGCAGACACACAGTGAATGTGTCTGCCTTCCATATCTCTAGCTGGCCAAAGTCTGCTGCAAATCAGGTGGAACTGGATGAAGACAAAGTCAGGAGAGATGACTGGGCTGCAGCTGTTTCTCAAAGCAGCTGATACCTCCTCCTGCGGTGGCTGGAATGTTCCAGGAGGGTTGAAAAAGCAGATACCTACGTTATCCTGAATTATGGTGAGGTATAATACAGGTGTTTTCAGTTGCTGGGGGGAGGGGGGGGGAGAGGGAAAGAGATGATGCATACATTTTTTTTTGTTTTTCCTGAAAAAGCAATGATGAGTTTGGGAAACTCTACCTTAGAGTAAGAGATTGGAGATCAAGCACTGGATGCTCATCTGATGCTTTGCATGGCCTTGGAAAATTTAGGTAGTTAGAGCCTAACATTCCCCACCTGTAAAGGAGGGATGCTGACAATGAAGCAGGAGTGATTCAATGATGGAATTCTCACCTTCCATGCAGGAGACCAAGGCTTCGTTTCCAGTGAGTATGCCCCATGCTCAGCTCTCACCCATCTATGGAGCTTGCATGTTGCTATGGTACTTGGCAGGCTTCTGTGCAGCCTCCAGAGTAAGATGAGCTAGGAAGAAAAGCCTTGCTGTCTATGTCACCAATTCAGATAGTATGGATCATCTACATTCATTCCAGCTACCAATTATGGAGATGGTGCAGGCCAAGCAATGTTTTCTTCCATTGTGCATGGGGCCATGGTGGATTCAGGGTGACTTGATAACTGATAATGACAAGAACAGCAAACATGAATCCCAGGGAGGATAAACAGAGGCATTTAGCAAAGTTCCTCATATAGTTAGATTATGGGACCTTAGGCTATGGTAGGATATTGGCCTGTATTTGAGATTTGATGAACCAGCGATGAAGATGCAGGGGCTTCATCTTGCTTGGATCTACGTTCAATGCTCATGGATGAATCAGCCAAGAGACTGAATGGGGCACTGTGCTGGGTAAATGTGCTGCAGAAGGCCACTTTAAAACGCTGAAAAGCAGGGAGGTTCCTCTGAGGAATAGGCTGCATTTAAGTCATATTTTCAGTCATCTCGAATGCACGTGAAAGTTGGACATTGACTAAGGAAGACGGAAGAAGAGGTCTTTGGCAGCATATTTTCCCAGTGCAATATGCTGTTTGCTTCCTTGACGGCTACTTCCCTGGCTGTTGATGGATCCAAGTAAAGTGAAATCCTTGGAAAAGTCAATATGATGATGTTAGGGGATTGGTGGCACAGAAGGTGAAGCGCTGGTCTTCTAACTGTAAGGTAGTGGTTCAAACCCACCAGTCAGTCCACAGAAGAAAGATTGGATTGCCCCTATCTACAAAGATGTGTAGCCTCAGAAGCTTAAAGAGCTCTGTCCTACAGTATTGCTTTGAGTTAGAATTCATTGAACAACAGGAAGTTATCACGATGTTTCTTCTTGGTTCCATTGTGAAGATTTCATTTCCTTTATAATCTAAGGTATAATCTATATCAAAGGCAGTGATTTTTTAAATTTTCACCAGGATGTGCTTAAAGTCCTCTTCACTTTCAGCAAGCAAGATTGTGCCATCTTTGTATTACAGTTTGTTAATGAGCCCTCCTTCAGTACTGAGGAGACATTCTTTTCCAAATTGTCCACTTTTGTAGATCATGTGCTCATCCTGCAGTTTGCAAAAGTACAGGGACAGGATATGACTGTGGCATAGATCTTTCTTCATCTGAAGCCACACAGTATCTCCCTGTTCTGTCCTAACAACTCTCTCTTGTAGAGGCTCCAAATGAGCATGATTGAATGTTCTGAAATATCCACTTTTGTAACTGCTGTCTATAATTTGTTAACATCAACTCAGCCAAATGCCTTTGGAAGTTTATAAAAGACAGGTAAACATCTTTATGAGATTCTCTCTTTTCAGTCAAGACCCATCTGGCATCAATAATGATCCCCTTATTCCATTTGCCTGTCAATTTGCCATACTGTGGTGACTTGTGTGTTGCTTTGTTGCTGGAGGCTATGTCACTGGTTTTCACATACACAAGGCGTTACCCAAAATGAACAGGTTTGGGCAGAGCTCTAGATTAAGAACTGACTATGAAGAAGGAATAGGTGCTAATTTGGGGGGAACAGCCATTGAAAACCCTATATATAGATTAAAATATTGTCTGTGACCAAAAGCCTCATGAATAGAGACAGGACAATGTCAGGGATTGTGCCAGAAGATGAACTCTTCAGATCAGAAGGTATCAAATTATGACCAAGGAAAAACTGGCTTCTCAAAGTAGAGTTGACCATAATGTTATCTCTGGAGGAAAGCCTGAGGCATAGAAGCCATTGAGACTTTCATTTGCTTGATGGGGTGTGACTCAAAATGAGAAGACGCAGTTTCAAACATCAATTAATAACTGAAATGGAAAAGTACTAAGTATGAATCTAGAAAAATAGTAAGTCATTAAAAATGAAATGGGGTGCATAAAATCTAAGCATTAGAGAGTTGAAACGGACTGATATTGGTCATTTGAAATGGAAAATAATGTAGCTTACTATGCCAAGAATGACAAAATTAAGAGGAATGGTATTGCATTCATTGTGAAAAAGAGCATTTCAAGAGCTACCCTGCTAAACCCCTCAGAAACAATAATGAGAGTAGCAACACCAAGAATGTAGGGGAAAGGTGGTGGGGGAAAGGGGAAATTGATCACAATGATAAATGTGCACCACACACACACACTGTTTAGTGACTAGTGTGCCCTCCATATGTCCTACAGTTCCATCTTGACAGTCTGGGCACATGCAGCTGGGTCTTCCCTTCATTCTCTCGCAGGAAACGACTTGTGGAAGTAGCTAGAAGAGTTGTAAAGTCTGGTTGCCAAAAACCCTGGGATGCGTTTTGAATAGATTCTGTCACAAAAAAATCCCATGGAGGAGATATTACCAATGTTCCCATTCCACAGTCTAGGTCCTTTCAGCTAATGCTGAGAATAATACCAACAGGCATTGATGTCTCGCTGTATGGCAGAGGCTGTTCTAAGAGCTTTTCATGCTCACTTAAACTTCACACCTTTTGAGATTGTTTAGTATTCCTAGACATTATGATACCCATGTTCCAGATGTGAACATGAAGGCATAGAGAGTTTACATCAAGCCATACAGGCGGTAACTGAAGAAGGCACGAGTCCAACTCAGGTGATTTTTCAGAGACCTGCTTTTATAAGTAAAATTTGATTAAAGCACAACCACACCCATTCTTACTGTCTATGGCTGCTTTTGTCAACAATAACTGAGATGTATAGTTCCATTGTCAGATGAAGATAGGACTTTTCCACAATTATATTTCCAAAATGTTATCCAAATATTAGAAGCTATTTGCCAACACTTTGTGGGAAGTCAGATGCTTAGAGATATTCTCTCTGAAGGTTCCTGCATGCCAGATAGTGATGAACAAAAGAAACATGGGTGAAAGAATACAGAGGATGGTGTAAGATGTGAAAATAATACTTTATAATATTTTAACTTATCAAGAGTCCATAAAGGTGAGTGGGGGAGGGAGGAAAAAATGAGGAGCTGATATCAAGGGTTCCAGTAGAAAGACATGATTTGAAAGAGATGATGGCAGCATATGTACAAATGTGCTTGACACAGTGAATGTATAGCACCAATGAAAAATAATAGTAATTTATAATTTATCTAGGGGCCACGGGGGGCAGAGAGGGAGAGGAAGGGGGCAAAGAGGAGTTGATACCAAAGGCTCAAATAGAAAGTAAATGTTTAGAAAATAAGGGTGACAACACATGTACAAATATGCTTGATACAATTGATGTATAGATTGTTTTAAGAGCATTTTATCCCCCAATAAAATGACCAATTAATGCACATTTCTGTAAGCATATGTAAATAAAGTTTCCATTCACTCTTCAAAGATGAGAAGACCTTTGAAAGTTTGAAATCAAAGTCAGGTGCCATAGAGGGAGAGGCACTGGTAAAATATATGGCACAGAATTTAAAATCTGTACACGAACAGCATGAGAAAGGTAAAAGACAAAGAACATCCTGAGAAGAAGACTTGTTGCACATATGATGTGGTGTGATGATGTAACTTATTACCCCAATGTAAAAAAATGGAGCCAGATCCTTAAATGTATCAATTAAGAAAAGCAAAAAGAGAATGTTTAGAAACTGTGGCAGTCATGTGCTTATGTTAATTTTATAACTGAAATGTAGGGGTGGAGTCTGACCTCTTAATCTGGAGATAGCCATTGAGTAGCTGATGAGGCCTCTGTGTGGGCATGGCTTTCACCTGAGACTCCTGGGAAATCTCGTGGTACTTCCCTCGTGAAGATGAGAAGCTATCTTCCCCAGTTGTTGGGAGTTAGTTTCAGAGATGATTGACCACAGGCAACACAGAATGGTGGTGGCTGGGAGGCTGGAGTAGCTGGTGGAGAGACCACATGGCTTAGCCCTGATGAAGACAGACCTCTGAAGCTGGAGTGGCATGCTGTTGATGGACCTGAGCCCTGGAAGCGAGGAGCCATGGGGAGACCCCTGCCAGTCCCAGAATTCTGCACCCACTGACCTGGGACTTCCTGAGTCGGAAGCAGACTTTATAGACTGATTTGGGGCATATGGGTTATTATTGGACTTATGACTTTGCACTGGACTGGATTGGGATGCCTTCTTAGGGTCACATTTCTTTTGTATATAAACCCTTTCCTTATACCTATATGTGTTTCTCTGAAATTTGTTCCTCTAGTCTACCCGGACTAACTCAGAAACAAACAAAAGAATGTTTAATAAACATATAAATGTAGTACTTACCAAATGCATTAAATATGAAATATACATTGATAATCTTTTTTTTCCCTGCTATCCTTTGGTCAAAAATGTGGAGATTGATAATAATCAGAGCCCATGAAATGATAAGAAAATAGACACTGTTTTTTTTTTGGCAATGTGAATTGGACATTTTTTTAAAAACCCATACCTTTTGCCCCAGGCATCAAGACATTGCTAAGAAAGAAAAGGAAGTAATGAGTGTTGATCCGTTTATGTAGGGATATACATTGGAAATTTAAATTATTTTTAAAAGTAATAGTGAGCATCCAGAAGCCAAAATTATCTCCCAAAGTTATCTTTTGACAAAGATTGAGCTATATTAATAAAGAATGCTCAGCAAGAGCACCCTGTGATTTTAAAGAGTTCTTCAGATGAGGTCAAACTGTCACCTTGAGGTGGTGAAAGGTATACATAGGTAAGAGATGGGGATACAATGTGAAAATATAAACACTGTCACTGAATTGCACATGTAGAAACTGGTAAGTAAGTGTATGTTGTGCTGTGTGTGTTTTAATCAAGCATGCACACTGCTACAGATAAGAGCCCAACATACAGGGAATTCAAGATAGATAAGCCTCTCAGGACCAACAAGGAGAGTAGAGATACCAGGAGGATTCGGGGAGGGTGGGGGATGGGGGACAGGAAGAGGGACTTCCTATCCCCCCACAAGGATCAACCTAGAACCTCCTCCCAGGAGCATGAATAATGAGAGAAGTGGGTGAGGGGTGATGGAGGATGATGTAAGACATGGAAAGAAATAATCTATAACTTAAAAAGGGTTCATAAGGGAGGACAGGCAGGAGAGGAGGGGGAAGAAATGAGGAACTGATAGCAGGGACTCAAGTAGGAAGAGAATGCTTTGAAAATGATGATGGTGACATATGACACATTGGAGGAATGTATGGCTTGTGACAAGAGATGTAAGAGCCCCCAATCAAAGTATTAAAGAAAGAATAAAAATTAAAATAATAATAAGCTAGTGGAGGCAGCCTACTTTTTCACTAATAAGAGATTGATAAATAAATTGATAAATGTAATAGACTATTGTTTAGTCAATAGAACTATGCCATGGGTTATGCACACACACACACCTCCATGGTATAATTTGGAAAAAAAATGAAAATGAGGTTATAAAACAATATATATATATATAATCCTATTTTAGGAAGAAATACTACACATCCTCACTTTGCAAGAAAGATTTGGAAGATTAGACACCAATTTTTAAATAATTACTGCTGGGTTGTGGCTCTCTGGTGGCCCTATATTTAAGTGCTTGGCTGCTAACCAAAAGTTAATGGCTTGAATCCATCATCCGCTCTGTGGGAGAAAGGTGTGACAATTTGCTCCTGGAAAGATGGAGAGTTTTGGAAATGCCACAGGGCAATTCTACTCCATCCTCTAGGGCTCTTATCAAGAATCCAAATGAACTTGATCGTAACACGTGCAGGCTTCTGTTGTTGTTTGGGGGAGGATGGGGTATATGGATTAAAAATGAACCTTATGAGGGTCAGCCAACAAACATTTGGCATAAAATCACATACACCTTTATTTATTTAATATCTTGTTTCTCAATCCATCTTCTTCTAGGTCTCTACCCTCCTGATTTCCATCTTTCTAATTCTGAAATTTTGCACTTATGTAGTGCTAAAACTGCACTGTTGGCATTCCCGGGGACTCATGTTGTGTTCCTCTTAAGCCTTCTTGGAGTTTTTAAACCAAAGGAAATGGCCAGGTATTGGCTGTAGGGTAGATGGGATAAGGTTTCCCAACATAATTCTCACAGGACAGGCCTTGTTAATCCTTCAAAGGGTGATCAGGTACATTGTTGTGATGGGGAAAAGAATTCTCAGTGCGACTTTCCTGACCTTTTTTTTTCCTTCAGCAATATGGTTTCCAATTTTCTTGATATGTCTTCATAATAAGCCACTCTTATCAGCCTGTGTCCGTCAAGAAAATCCATCAAGATTACCCTCAAACTCAGTTGACATAACCTTCTCAGCTGACCTTTCTGCCTTGAATTTAATTGCTTTAGCAGAGTCCCTTAGAAGTCATGGTTCTGATTGGGCCTTTATTTGGAGAGTACCTTAACAGAATCAAGATGAGTGCATTGCAGAAAGAACTTGTCTGCAGTCATCGCTGATCTCAGAAACGTGTTTAAACATGTTCTGCTAGGAATAGACCTCCGTGTGTATTAGCTGAACGTGAATTAACCTTGCAGCTATTTTCTAGATTTTTAAAACATATTCTGGAGGTGGTGTTGCAAGGTTCATGGCTCTTTTTATCATCAGAAAAATATATGAAAATGTTCATTTCCCAGCTAGATCCCCTGCCCCTCACACCGCCCCTTGGCAGGAGGCAGTCAGATGATTAGAAGCAGTCAACATGGCTGGGGGAAGAGACAGTGAGATTCCTGGCCCCGATTCTCCTGCCCAGAGGCTGAAAATCAGGAGATTCGGGTGTTTGCAGAGCATCCATTGCTCTGACCTTGTTTGTTACAATAAAATTAGAAGGCCTCTCAAAAAGAGTGGTGTTTTTTTTCTCTCTCCAAGATGGCTATAAATATTTAAAGCAGAAAATATGGATTATGGCAAAGGTGGTGGAGGAAACCAACCCAGAAAACCCAGACTCTGTGTAGGCCCAGACATGGGGAGGAGGGTCACAGAGGGGGAGACAACCAGTAGAAGGTGTTGATGCTGCTAGGGAAACAGCAAGACTCACTGGACACTTTGCATGTTGTTAAACTTGGCCATCAGGAGCTAAGCTTTGAGCTCATGCTGACTGTGTCGGATTGGTTAGGTTTGAAACACAAATATGAGCGGAGAGATCCTCACTGGCATGATCGTGCTCGGGAGGGTCTATGAGGGTGCTTCCTGCTGGGTGAGTAGCACCTGTTCCTTCTACAAGTCAATCTTAGTGGTAGCCTCCTGTGACACAGACAAGATAGATAAGGCGCCCTGATGGTGCCGTAATTAAGCACTCCTCTTGGTTGGAAGTTTGGATCCACCAGCTACTCTGTAGGGAAAGATGCAGCAGTCTGTTTTGATAAAGATTACACTCTTAGAAACCCTAATGGCTCACTCTAAGTGGGAATTGACTGGTGACGGTAGGTTTGGCGAGGGCGTCTCTGCTTCCCCTGGCCCATGAGCTTCACAGGTATTAAACAACATTCCACCTCCTTCAAGTATGTTTACAGACTAAGCACCTCCCCAAAGTTTTAGCTCAGCCAGATCAGTGGGACTGGGTCAGGCACTTTTCGCCCTCTGAAGAGTGAAGATGTCAGGATATTGGAAGCCAAATCAGAGAGAAGAACAAGATTCACTCACACCCTTTGCCCCTCGATGAATGCATCCATCAATTGCTTGACACAGACCATGAGCCAGAACTTGAGAGGACTCAGGTGTGACCGCTACTCTCAAAGAGTTCAGAGTCTAGAGAGGGAGACAGACAGGTGAACCAATGATCTTGAAACCATGAACTCAGAAGAACACACGAGTGCATCTTGCTAGGTTTACTGTTCTCACTTCGGACACAGGTAGAGGAAGCGTGATGATAAGCGCCAGCTCTTACAGGTCACCTTTCAAGGTCACATGCACTCACCTTTCATCGGCCACAACCCGTCCCATGGGCTTATGGGGTAATGTTACTGTGCCAGGAGGAAGAGACTCAGAAAATGGGTAAAGAGCACCACAAGCTGTGTGGGACCAAAAGAGTCAGCCCCAATTACTGGCTGTGTTCTTGCAGGCAGGTCATGAAACCTTTCTGACTTGTGTTTTTCTTTTTAGTAAAACATAGAGCTTACAGAGGTCCAAAATTCAAAATTCTTTTTTTTTCCTGTTCTCTCTCTCTCTCTCTCTCTCTCTCTCTCTCCCCCTCTCCTTATCTCTCTTCATCTCAGCCTCTCACTCCCTCTCTGCCTCCTATCTCCCTCTTTCTCCTCCCATGCCTTCACTCTTTTTCCCCACCCCACCCCTGACCCTTTTATGGTTGAAATTGACTGGATGGCAGTGATTGAGTTTTTCCCCTTTTGGAGTTCGGATGCATAGGACATGGGAAGACAGAAGGGTCAGATTCTTTCTTAGACCCCCAATGAGTCAGCGAATAAGGGACGAGACTTAACCTCTGCATTCATAAAAAATTTACAGGCCTGCGAAGCACCAAGCAAAAAATACAAAAGAGTTCTCTGCACTCCGGGAAATTATTGAAGCCATAAAGATTCCTGCTCTTGCAGATGAGGCCGTTGGTGAGTGGAGCAGAGCAAATCAATAATGTCATACTTCTCACCCCGATCAAAATATGCAAGGAAATAGCTGCAAAGTAAGAGGAGAACGAGGTCTCTCTCAGTCAAACACTGCACAGGGTGATGCCCTAGCAGCGGCACACCGCCTGGAATTTTAAAAGCTAGGGAAACGTTGACTCAACATTTGGAACCATTGTGCCTTCTAAAGGATACTTACTCAGCATTCTGGCTGAAGAGAGTCCCTGATAGAGAATCTGAAGGGGGTGTGTGCATATTTAAATGATGCAGATTTCCTGACAACAAAGAATTCTCAGGTGAGACAGGGGCACAAATCATTCCTTTGGAGAGGACTGAGAAACTGAAGACATTGCAACGTAGGGATCATAGAAGTTATATGTGCTTCACTTACTGTTGCAGTCTCTGACTTAGTGCCTGACCCAGGTATGCACCTGCTCATCTGTCCACCTGATGGGCATTTAGTAAACACTTACCATGCTCCTGTGTGCTAGCAGTCTAATGTTCTTAGGGGCTAAGTGGAAGCAGTTCAGTAGGAGGAGGTAGTGCCAAAGAAAGGCCTGGCAACCTACCACAAATAAATGAATCCCTGAAAGCCCTGGGAGTACCGTTCTATTCAGACACACATGCCGTGACCCAAAGTCGATAATATCTTGATAGAAAACAGTTACATGCTAGGCCTTGCATTTCACTAAGAAGACAGGAACGAACTAGACGCATTAAGGACCTGCTCTCAGGAAGCTTACATTGTAGTGGGGAAGATGGGATCAACAAGAAAACAAACCGCTTGGAGTGTGTGTGATCATGATACATGCTTACGGTGATATTACAGTTCAGCGATGGGTGGGAGGTCTAAGATATGAAGGCCTTTCTGAGAGAATTATATAAACTGAGACCTAGATAGAATGCCATTTAGACAGAGGAGAGCAACAGCAAAGACTCAGAGGTGGGAACATCTGGCAATGTCTAGGGACCTTCTAGAAGACCAGAATTGTGAGGGACCAGGTCAGAGCAGATGACGAGCCAGTTGGAAGGAACTGGTACCACAGAGCTTTATAGACTTCAATAAGATTTATAGGAGGTGTTCAACACATGTTTATTGAATGATGAATTAATCAATTGATCAGACTGGCTGTGTGATTTGCCCTGGGTTGTGCAGCCATCATGTTGCAATGAAAACGTGAGCCCCAGCCTCAGGGTTTTTATATAAACCAAGAGTCCCAAGGCAAAGATGAAGCCATTAGCTGTGGTGGTAAGACATCTCCTTGTCAGACATTGTGGCAGTCCCGCAACCTGGTGTTGATTTGAGGATTAAGAGTGTAGGGGTGGAGTCTAGCCTGCCGATCTGGAGATAGCCTATGAGACCTCTGTGTGGGCATGGCTTTCTCTGAGAATTCTGGGGAATCTTGCCATATTTCCCCCTTGGAAGTGAGAGGCTCATTGCTCAGTCCGGTGGAGATGCTGTACTGACAAGACACAAGGCTGACTCCCTGTGAGACATCCTGGAAGAGAAGTCACATGGACTTACCCTCATGGAACCAGATCTCTGGAGCCGGAAAAGTCACATAGAAACTCCTGCCAGTGCTAAGATGCTTGAGAAGCCACAGAGAGGCCCCTGCCAGCTGATCCACCATTGGATACACCAGACTCTGCACTCACTGGCCTGTGATTGTCCTGGTGCCATTGCATGTGCTTCATGAGTCTGAAGAGGACTTATGAATTGATATTAGACATATGGGTTAATACTGGAATCATGACTTTGGACTGGACTGGGATGGGATGCTTTTTTTAATGTACAGTTGCTTTTGTATATAAAACTATTTCTTACACACATAAGAGTTTCTATGGATTTCGTTCTCTAGTCTGGTAAGACTAACACAGACATCTAGTATTTTTGAGACATCTAGTATCTCATGACAAGTTTCTCTCATAGACGCCCAAGAAGACATTCCAATGAGCCAGTTAATAAGGGATGAGACATAACCTCTGAGTTCAGTCATGCATGAACTCATAATCTCTCTGCAGATACTGCTACTGTCCCTTTTCTGAATAAATGTGGACCCTGTGGACCTGAGACCTTGGGCTACTGACTTAAGTGATCGCCCACAGAGAATGGATTGGTGATCTCAAATCGGGCTTTATTTTGTCCATCACCTTCTGCCCGGCACACAGTCACTTCCAACTCCCAGCAGCCCTCTGTGGTTCAGAACTGGTGCTCCACAGGGTCCAGTGTCTGTTGTGACCCTTGAGAAGTAGACTGCCAGGCCTTTCTTCCAAAGAGCCTCAGGATGAATTCAAACCTTCCACCTAATGAATGGAACCCACTCAAAATATGTTTGTTCAATGAACATCAATTAAAAAAAATCCTATATATTTTTATATAATTGTGTTTAGCACAGCGAAACATATTGCATGGTCATTTCAGATGATCACATTGTCCATCACTATAGAGTTGTGCCCCCATGTACTTTATCAACCCTCTATTATGGGATCTTTAATTGCTTCCAACTTTTCACTATTACAAAGAGCTCTACCAATAAAAAAGGCATTCGTCTGATAACATCTTTAAGCATCTATCTGGTAATACCTTGTGATAAACTCATGGAAGTGCAACAGCTGTGTGAAATGAATGGAGACATATTCAATTGCCCTTAGGAAAGTCAAGGTTCATTCAGCCCTTTGGGTTGCTGCCCTCGAGGGGTGCAGATATACTGAAGTGTATTCTGAAAACAGAACCCAAAGAGTGCAGGTAGAGAAAATATTCTCTTTTAGGCTGGAAAAGAGGCGACTGAAGGCAACACCAAGAGCAGTCTTTAAAGGTTTGAAGAGCAGGGACTGCAGAAGGCAAAAAGCAAGCGTGAGACCAAGCATCCTGAAAAAGCAGCAGTGTCCGGTCTAATGAACAGGAGCCTTCAGAGGATGGACTGGGAATCAGTCAACCAGGTTTTCCTGCAGAGGAAAAGGCCTCTTCTCACCTCTCTTCCTGAGAATCAGTCAACCAGGTTTTCTTGCAGAGGAAAAGGCCTCTTCTCACCTCTCTTCCCCTCCCCTGTCCTCCGTCCCTCCCAGCTTCAACTGGAAAAGCTTGTCATTTGAGTCTTTGCAGGGAATTGTTTGGTGCGCTCCTCCCAGTGCCGCCTCTTCAGTGTTTCTCAGGGTGAAACTGGGCATGTGGAATGAGGACAGGTCGATGCGGAAGGGCAGACCTGAGCTGGAATCCAGGCTTCATTGACTCTCTTTGTGACCTTGAGTGATTTGCTCCCATGTTGGCGCCTGTCTTCCCAGCTGTAAATTGGAGATTAAAACAAAACAAAACAAAACAGAACCCTGCCCCATAAGGTGGTTTTCTGATTAAATGAGACTGTTTCCACATGTGTAATCCAGATGGCAACAGGAGAGCCCCCAGCAGGTAAAACCTCCCTCCTGTGTCCCCTCAAGTATTCCTGAGTGGCTTTTTGCTGACCCCTTAGCTAACTTTGGTTCTATTCAAGTCTCTGCATCCTTCCCTCACGGTGGTGCTGCTCTTTGTCAATGTCCTCCCAAGGTCCGGCTCTCAGGTGGCCAGAGCCGTGCTCTGCTGATGACCCCTGTGCCCTCGGGTCTGACGCCAGGCTCATTGATTCAGTCGATGTGTGTTTACTGAACTGGGTTTCCCAACAGGTGCTGGACATGCAGGAATGAGAGAAATGGGACAAGGGTCTGCTCCCGTGGTTCTTAGCATGTAATGGGCGAAAGATACTGCTCATACAATGCCGCTCATCTATATATAATTAAAAACTTTGAATAGGACAATTAGGAAATCATCAGAGTATTAGGGAGATCCCACTGAATCTGGGGTGAGAATTAGGGGAGTCTGGAATAAGATTTAGGAGTGGGGGTGAGGTGAGGGTTACGGGAGTGTGGGAGAATTTTCCTAGGTCATGATTGGCCACCAGCCCCCAACACATGATATTTTGGGTGATATGTATGGGTACATAGAAGTGTAGAGGGCAGAGATGGGGAGGGGCATTTGCACAGAGATGGGAACATGTGCAAAGTCTCTGAGGCAGGGCAGGTGGGTGTGGCATTTAAGAAGCTGTAGTAGAGCCAGGGTGGCATGTCTACATCACCTTCAGTGTGGAGCGGCCACTTTATCTGAATGCCCACCTTGAAGCGGAGAGCAAGATGTTGTTTCAATCATGTTTTTTTGTTTTGTTTTGTTTCGTTTTTACTGGCAATTTGAGACTAGTTGAAAAAGAAATAAAACATCAAATGTATACCTGTTCTACAGGCCCAGGTCTTAGTTCTGTCTCCCTAATTGCCTAGCTCTGTTTTCCTCTCATTTGCTCTTCCCTCCCTGAGCCCTCTCTCCACCTCCTCCTTTTCACCAGGAGTCCTCATGCATCTCTACACTGTGGAAGCCTGACAGGCTGTCCCCCTGATCAGAGACAGAGGGGGCTTTTCCATCACTCCAGTCCTAGTGTTTGCACCTTCCTAGTGCTAAACTGCTTCCTTTAGGACTGTGATCTAGCCTTGTCACCCAGAGAGGACAATCACACAGCCTGAAGTTGAGGTTATTATTGTATATTAAGTAAAATCAGAATTGAAGCTTAGGCGGCCCAGGTCAAACTGTGAGTGGCTGGGCCTTATTCTGTGCATTTTAGTGTCATTCTGTCCTCATGGGTTCAAAAACTCATGGGTCTTAGTCTTATTTAGGATCACTTTGCTTGGCACATAATTTCTTAGGTCTACAAAGGCCTGGTAGAGTGAAGCTAAGCACTTGACTTTTAACCAAATGGCCAGTGTAAACCCACCAGCCACTCTGCAGGAGAAAAACATACCCGCCTGCTTCCATAAGGACTACACTCTCCAACGGAGCTGCTGTTTGTCAGAATGGACTAGGTGAGAACAGGACGGGTTGTGTTGGTTGGTTCCTTTGGTTTGTTTACTTGTTTTTGTTTTGAACCAGGTGTCCATGTGCCCTTCTGGTTAGTAGTTGGGTGCCGCTTGATCATTTGTTCCATCAAAATGCCCAGAAAAAAACACCCCCCAAAATCACTGCCATCAATTTTGACTCATAATGATCCTGTAGGGCACAATAAAATCGCTCCTGTGTGTTTCTAAGAAGGTACACCTTCATAGAAATAGAAACCCTTGTCTGTCTCCCAAGCAGTGCCTGGTGGGTTCAAATAAAGGACCTTTCAATTTGTAGCCCAATGTGTGACCCGGTGTGTTCGTCTGGGTGGACTAGAGAAACAAGTCCAGAGACACTCATATGTGTGTGAGAGAAAGCTTTATATGAAAGAGAAATTGCATATTGAGAAAACATCCCAGCCCAGTCCAGATCAAATCCGAAAGTCTGATATTAGCTCATATGTCTGATACTAGTCCATAAATTCCTCCGCAGACTCATGCAGCACATGCAATGTTGGCGACTATAGGAAAATCATAGGCCGGTGGGTGGAAAGTCTTGTGGATCTAGTAGTGATAGAAGCATCTCCATGTGGTTTCTCCAGCTTTTGAGTATGCCTCTTCAGCAGGAAGGTGAAACACAGAGACAGAGACTGAGACAAAGACACAGGGAGACAGAGAGAACATTCCTAGAATCCTTAATGACAAGGCCCACAAGGAAGCATCATCAAGATGTGACTTGATTGACAGGCTAGACTCCATGCCATCACTCCTAATAGCTTCAAGTTGATACTAAATTATGTAACTACCATACCTCAAGACTCCTATAATCACATCTAAGTATTATACAATTATGAAACAAAAGAGAACATATAACAATGGTAGAGAAAGAAGGTCTGTAGGCTATCTGTTATATGGAGCACCCACACGAAACCTGGAAAGTTTTCTCAAAATTGTTAAAAGGAAGATAAATACAATATGAAGTCATTTAACCACTGTTATTTGGAGTCTCTGTTTTTGAAACCAAACTTTATATCCTAAATAATACAGGCTATTGATGTTTAGTAAGTGCTCACTAAATTCATCTCTAGAGTTCTCCAGCTGACAATGAAGATGAAATTGCAGACACTTACAGAGTGCTCTTTCAGGGATAATCTTTAAAGGAGATGCCATAATGAAGACAGAGCAATATTGGATAGAAGCAGATCTTTATGGGAAAAATAGATACAAGAGACAATGGATAATACCTTTGGTAAATCACTACAGATGCATGGGACATATTTGATGTTGTGATGTGGTTTAAATATTCATTTCAGCAATGGTATTATGAACACATTGATTCTCTTGAAGGAGATTGGGGCTGGGAAATCTTCCTTCCTTGTGGAATCTCTGGAAGGTACTGAAGTGGAAGTTGGCCAACATCCTTTGTATTGCACCTGATGTTTCTTTGACCTGTGTCTAGCTGTCTGGGTGATGAACGTGATAAAAATTGTGATGAACATGATAAAAAAAAGAGTGACCATTGACACTCAGAGGAGAGAATGAAGGAAAAAGAAAGGAACACAGGGCTCTCAGTAACTTCTTTGAGTATACCAGCACCTCAAGGTGGTGTCAAACCTCCAGAATAGCTGAAACCTTCATCACCTTAGACCATAATCTTCTAGTCCAGAGATTTTTTCTTTGAGGGAAAGATCTTAGTCTTACAAAAGAATCTCTGCATTCCAGGCACAGCTTCTTATCAACCACTCAGAATTCAAGCTCAGAGAATAAGAGCATGGAGATTAGGCTCAGGAATATCTGAGTCCAACTCCCAGCTCTACAATCTTCCTACCAGGAGTGTGAACTCAGACAAGCGAATTCAGCTTAATTTGAAACTGTTAATACCCACTGCTCATCATTAGGATCGATAGATAAGTAGGTGGGTAGTTGGATGCCATTAAGTTGACTCTGACTCATGGTAACTTCAGGTACAACACAACTAAATGCTGTCTGAGCCTATATCGTCTTCACAGTCAATGTCATGTTCAAGTTCGTCAGTTTAACTGTTGTGCCAGTCAATTTGAGCAACGTTCTGTCTCATCCTTGCTGAAAGTCTATGTCACCAAACAGGATCTCCAGCATTTGATCCCTTCAGATGATGATATGCTGTGATCCATAAGGTTTTTGTTGGCAGTTTTAGAAATAGATGGCCAGACCTTTCTTCCTACCCATCTTAGTCTGCAAGGTCTGCTGAAACCTGTCCACAATGGGGGGACATTGCTGGTATTTGAAATACCAGAGGCACAGCTTCCAGCATCATAGCCACACACAAATAGCCTCAGTATGACAAAATGAGAGCTGGATGGTGGGCCCCTATTGTCAGGACTTTTA
Organism: Nesogale talazaci; assembly: GCA_004026705.1. Taxonomy (NCBI): domain Eukaryota; kingdom Metazoa; phylum Chordata; class Mammalia; order Afrosoricida; family Tenrecidae; genus Nesogale; species Nesogale talazaci. The sequence goes on along the minus strand of PVJH01002246.1, from coordinate 14,649 downwards.
TGAACTCTCTGCTTGCTTTAGAAGAATCAAGTATTGGGAAAAATTGGTCAGGTCATTGAAAACAAATATGCAAGCTTGTTATTTGATATTAAGTTCAACTACACAGCAAAATCTGTCATTGATCTGCTCCGTGAGAAGTCAGATAGCATCGGACTGCTGCTGCTGGAAGAGAGAAAAGTGGTTTCCAACCTTGACTTGATTTCGAATGTCTGGTTTTATAGTAACCATTTCCTTCCCATCTTCTGGATCCCTATTTCCTTATAGCTAAAATCCCTCCGATGGTCTCTGTGAGTTGAGAAAGCATCGCACATCAATGACACGCCTTGATCCTGACCCCATGAAGGCCAGAATCCTAATCTGTAGCTTTTCCCAGTGCTTTTATCAACTCATCACAAACATCAACTTACTACTCGCCCCATCTCAGGCATGGCAGTCGGTGCTAAGGGTACAAAGATGGAAATGCAAGGTCCCCTCCCTAGTAGAGTGAGTGAAGCCTTGGGCTTCTCACTAAATGATCCATGGTTTGAACCTACCCACACCCACCAGAAAAAGATGTGCCAGTCTGCTCCTATGAAGACAGCCTTGGCAGTCCCATGATAAATAAAAATCAACTCAAAGGTGGTGGGCGGGTTCCCTTAAAGAGCCTACAATTTAGCTGGTGACACACACATCCATATATAAGATTTAATACTGACCTGTACATTCCCCTCCTGCTTATAGCTTCCCTTATGACGAGAAACCCTGAAAGCAAAGAACATCCCTGTGACTTCTAAGGCAGCAGTACCCTTGGGCTACCCCTCCTTGCTGAAGGCTGCTCTCTCCTCCTCTGAACCTTCACATGTGCTGCTTCCGTATCTTCCTAGTCTGCTGGCTCAGCTCACTTCTTCGCAATCATCCTGTCTTTTCTGCAGTCATTCCTACCTCTGAGATGCCTTCCTCAATCCCCCCACAGTGAGTGAGAGACCTTTCTTTAAGGATCCCATGACCTGAGCATGCCCTAGTGTTCCCCCTGTTGCGAGATGTTATGATGATCTGGTCTGCTGAGTGCCTTCCAGCCTAGACATGGAAATCTGGAAGATCTGGATTCAACTCTTGGATGCTCAGTGCCTGGCAAGTTGTGTGTCCACAAACGCCATGTTGAATCAATGAATGAGACTGGGCTTTGAAGAATGGGCTGATGTGGGGTGGGAGAAAGGGAGAGGCTCTTCAAGGTGTTGGATGTAAATGTATATGGGGAGGGGGTGACAGAGTGAACAGCTGCATGGGTGCCTTTGCCTAAACAGACTCACTATACCCCAGGCTAGTTCTTCGACCAAAAAGAACTTCAGGGTCTCCAGGGAGAGGCTGAGACACATAGATAAACACTCCACTTTGCCATGTTCATCTCAAGTCCTTTCCAGGAACTCTCCTGAGCTCCCTAGTGTCCAGATGCTGCTTGTGGTCCCAGACTTCATAAAGGTCAATGATACCATTATAGAAGGAAAGCATAGATGGATAGGTATGGCCCTATTCCAATAAAGTTTTATTTACAGAAAAAAACGGACCATAGCCTAAATTTGGCCATGGGCTGGATTATTTTGTTTTAATTATCTTGTTGAAGCCCCATTAAAAAAAAACTCTAATTAAATAAAGACTGTTTTGCAGGGCTGGAACCAGACCCAGAGTATTAATTAACTTGCTCATAGCACCTTAATTAAGAAGGACCAGACCTGGAACTTGAACCCAGGGAGTATAGATGCTTGTGTCCCCAGCTTCTCAACCACTAAGTGACTGTGTGGTCCCTTTCCTCGCCTATGTTTCCATCAACCTGGTCTTTAGAAAACTCAGGTTTTCCTAGCAGTACCTACCTCCAAGCTGAGGGCTGAGAGAGGTCATCAATATCTGTGTGAATTGCTTGTTTAGTAGTTAACTAACTGGCTATCTGTGTCCCAGACAAAATTCCACCTAGGTTTCCCTGTGCACCCTTGTTGGGGTAAGGGGGTTCATAGATGTTCAAACTCTTCTCAGCATCCCTGCCTCATCAGCTCCTACTTAGCATTCATTTGTCTGCCAAGGGAGGGGTTCTCTGACGGCCCCTGTGGTAGTCTGGCTAGACTAGAGAAACAAATCCAGAGAAACATTTATGTGTATAAGAAAGGGTTTTATATACAAGAGCAACTGTACATGAAGAAAAACATCCTATCACATCCAGTCCAAGGTCATAAGTCTGATATTAGCCCATATGTTCAGTACCAATTCATAAGTCCTCTTTAGACTCACAAAGCACATGCAATGGCGCCAAGACAATCATGGACCAGTAGGTGCAAAGTTTTGGGTATCCAGTAGTGGTAGTAGCATCTCAGTAGTGGCAGGAGTCTTTACGTGGCTTTTCTGGCTTCAGAGGTCTGGTTTCATCAGAGTAAGCCCATCTGGCTTCCCCTTCAGGATGTCTCACAGGGTCTCAGTCTTGTCAGTAAAGGGTCTCCAAGGGACTGAGTAGTGAGTCTCTCACCTCCAAGGGGGAATATAGCCAGATTCCCCAGAATTCTCAGGAGAAGGCCATGCTCACACAGAGGCCTCATAGACTATCTCCAGATTGACAGTCTAGACTCCACCCCTACACTCATAATCCTCAAATTGACACACGATTACATGATGGCCACAGCTCCTCAAGCTTGAAATTCATAAAAGTAACAGATGGCAATCACCCATCATGCACCAGATACGTCCCAAGCCTTCTTCATATATTATCTCATTTAATTCTCACAGATAATCTACAAGGCGGTCACTCTTAGCCATTTTACAGATGAACAAAACGGATGCTCTAAAAAGCTCCGTAACTTACTCAAAGTCAAGGTGGAATGATACAGAGTTAGAATTTGAGTTCTGATCGACTAGCCCCTGGTGGGATAGTGGGTTCTGCATTGACTTATAAACCGCAAGGTCAGCAGTTGGAAACCCCCAGCTGCTTTATGGGGCCAAGACAAGGCTTTCTACTCCCATAAAGAATTACAGTCTCAGAAACCCACAGGGGCAGTTATACCCTATTCTGGAGGGTCACCAAGAGTCAGAATTGATTGAACAGCAGTTGATTTTAGTTTTCCCCATCGCCCACAGTCCGCGCCACAGGCAGCGACGTGTAGATACAGCACTCCCATGCTTCACTTCCCGACTCAGAGCTGTACTTCTGGGACCTTTCATTCTCTTGGGAGCCCTGATAGCATAGCACGTTTCACATTGGGGTGCTGACTATGTGGACGGCAACTCAAGCCCCCCTGCCGCTTCTTGGGAGAAAGATGAGACTTTCTACTCCCCAAAATGTTGCAAGGTGTTAGAATTGACTTGATGACAATGAGGGGTTTTTTGTTGCTGTTTTATCACATTTGAGTCTCACAAAAGTGCCTGAAAAGAGTGTCTCCCTAGAGGTCCCACCCTGGTCAATTGCAGTGACCCAATGGTTCCTTGGAGCCCACAGCCTTCTTTGTCCCACCTACAGCCCATGTCAGCCAAGTCCTACATATGGAAACCCGGGGGATGATCTACAGCCCACATGGCCAAGCACCTCCTATAGAATAGCTCTCCTCTGCAGCTGCTCCCGTCAACAGCACCAGAATCAGTGAGGCAGCTTCAGGTTTGGTTTTCTGGAACCACTCCACACACCAGACCAACATGGCAGCCTGAATTTCCTTGTGCTTGGGCTAGAATTCCTGACCATAGAATTACATTGACCAAATCCGTGAACAAGAGCCAAGTCCTAGGAGACCGCTTCCTTAATCCCTGCCCCACTTTGTTTTTGTTTTGTTTTTTTGCAGGAAGGCTGAAGATTTATTTACTTAAATCGCTGTATTTGCTCTGATGTTTGCTTATTTGTTTGTTTTCTTCTCTTCCTTCCCAAATGGGTATTATTTAATCAGGGACATCAGCGATTGCCTCTTGAAGCCAAAATGACATCCCAGGATCGAGTTTGATTCTGTGCCACAAGAGATACCCTCAGGAGAGCAGCAGTCAATATTTCATTATATCACGGGGAATGAAAGGGACAGGGGGCCGCGGGGGTCCAGTCCCAAAGGATTTCCCTGAGAGTCAGCTTCCTCTTTAGAAGAGGTTGGGAAACAAGTGCAAAGCAGTGCAAACTGAGGGAGGATTCTGGGACAAGGCAGGAAAGGAAACCTAGGGAACTTCTACCGACCGATTCTGAAGCTCAAGGAAGCTTCCCTGCAGCAATATTTGACAGGCTTTCCCTGGTGGGATCTCAGGCCATGGATGATGAAGCTCAGGCATCTTTAGTCAATGGATGATGACAGAAAAGGCAGACACCTGACAGGGTCTAGGCCACACCTCTTCAGGGGGACAGAGAAGCAGCCACACGGTTGTGCTGACTTAGGCCTGGTCCACACCTTTCCCTGGAGGCTCTCTGTGGTAAAGGCTCTGTCCCTTCTTCCCCAAGCATTTTGCCACAATCAATCTCATCAGCTGTTCTTTCCCCAAGCCACTGCCAAGAAGAAACTCCCTTAGAATCATTGCGTGAAAAATGAGGCTGGGTTGTTAGTCTGAAGGCTGGCAAATTTCACTGTGTCCCCACAGACAATACATCAAACACAGCTACAAATCGACTTCAAACACAAGCATAATTAATTGGCTACGCACTTAGGATTTGGAACTGAGCTCTCAGTTCCGACTGGGATTTTATGCGCAGTTGTCTTCCCCAAGTTTGGGGCCTCTTCTTACGGGTCTCAGTGGAGGTTCTGTCAGCGAGTGACATCTTCTCATGGTGGCTGTGTGCAGTTGAGTCTGTTCTGACTCCTGGTAACCACAGGTGGCAGAAGAAGATCCTAAGGCTCCCTGGGTTGCAATCCTCAACCCCAAGTGGAATGACCTTCATACCCATATCCAAACAAACTCCCTGCCATCCTTCGTTTGGACTCATTGCGACCCTATAAGACAGATGAGAACTGCCCAAGAGGGTTCTTGAGACTGTAAATTTTCACAGGCGCAGACAGCCTCATCTTTCTCCCCTGGAGGAAGTGGTAGGTTTGCGCCATCACCTTTGCAGTGAGCAGCCTAACATTTAACCCATTGTGCCATGTGGCACTTACGTAATCTCCTGTCAACGTGAAGGAAGGAGTGGAATCTAGCCTGTCAGCCGGGTCATACATAGTTAATGAGGCCTCTGTGTGGGCATGGCTTTCTCCTGAGGATTCTGGGAATTGCCCTCTTCCTCCCTGGAAGTAGGACACACTTGCTCTGCTATACATTCCTGATGATAAGCCAGATGGAGCTATGCTGATGGGGCTGCAGTCCCAGAGCCAGAGGAGTCACGTGGAGACCTGCGCCAGCGCAGAGATGCTTCCACCACCACTGGGCCACAAGACTTTCACTCACTGGCCATGAACTTCCTACATTCTGCATCTCAGCATGTGTTTCGTGAGTCTGAAGAGGAATGTACAGAATGGTATCTGACACATGGACTAATATCAGGCTTACAGATTTCATCTGGGGTGTTTTCTCGATACACAATTATTCTTTCCTATAAATCTCTTTCTTATACATAGATGAGTATCTATGAATTTGTTTCTCTAGTCACCCCGGACCAACACACGCCACTAGCATGCCTTTTTCACAGGTACAGAAGTTAGGAAGTGCACATGTATTTGGGGGGAGGACACAGTTTAATCAACATCACCTAAATGATCATCAACCGGGGACTGGTGAAAGGATAGAGCAGGTGAATATAATTCAACCTTGAAAATGAAAACGTTCTTTGTATCCTTCTATAAAACAATCTCTACTGTGCATTGTTAACTCGGGAAGGCCCTTGATGAGATGAAGTGGCACCGCGGCTCCCACAATGGGCTGAAAGGTGACAAGAATTGTGGGGATGGAGCAGGGTCAGGTGGTGTTTCGTGCTGTTGTACTGCAGGTTTCCATGAGCTGCAACTGGTTCAGCGGGACCTAACAGCCACAACAGCATTATTAAATCACAAGACCAATTAGTGGAATATTGTGCCTCATGTGAAAAAAAATGTGTGTGTGTGTGTGTGCTGGTGTTGCCTACATGTGTGTATTTATGCAGGTATGTACAGAATTTCTCTGGAAGAGTACACAAGAAAATGTGGCTGCCTCTCAGAAGGAAGCCTGATGGACAGGGGCAGGTAAGCATATGCTATATACCTGCTAAATCTTTTGCATTGGGGACCACATGAATACATTCAACATATGTTTCAAAGGTTGAGCACTAGTAATCGTACAGGTAACATATAAGGCAAAGATCATCATGGTTGTACAAGCAAGTTGTAAATCTGGGACCCATGTGATGAACACTGGGGAATTATTATTGCTGTTAGCCACCTTGGTTGGTTCCAACTCATAATGACTCAACCAAAAAATAAACCTCTTCTGAGTCCTCTGCCTTCTTCATGATTGCGCCCGTGCTTGAGCCCATTGTAGTAGCCAATGTGTCAGTGCAGCTCGTCGAAGGCCTTCTTTTTCACCGCCCCTCTGCTTTACCAAGCATGATGTCCTTCTCCAGGGACTGGTCTGCCCTGACAAAGCGTTCAAAGTATACAAGAGGAATCTCTCTTGCCAACCTTGACTCTGAGGAGTTCACTGGCCATACTTCTTCCAAAACAAACTTGCTTGTCCTTTCGATATACTTACAGTCCTTGGTATTGTCAACATTCTTCTCCAGTACCACAGTTCAAGTGCATCGATTCCTCTTCAGCCTTCCTTGTTCGATGTCCAACATTCCCATGCACATCAAGCAATTGAAAATACCATGGCTGGGCCAAGCCGCCTTAGTCCTTCCACATGAAGGCTTAACACGACAGAGGGTATTTTTAGCATTTTAAAGCGGTCTTGTCCAGGCCATATACCCAATACAATGCGTAGATCTCTTGGTTGCTGCTCCCATAGAAGCGATTGTGGATCCACACAAGATGAAACCCTTGGCAGCTGCAACCTTGCCCCCACTTATCATGATGCTAACTATTGTCCAGCTGTACAGATGTCGGTCCTCTTGACACCGAGTTGTCATTTATGCTGAAGGCTGCCATCCTTGATTTTTATCAACGAGTGCCTCAAGTCCTCTTTACTTTCAGCAAGCAAGCTTGAGCCATGTGCACCTCACAGGTTGTCAATAGGCCGTCCTCCAGTCCTGATGCCACCTTCTTCTTCATATAATCCAGCTTCTCTGATTACATGAATCATGGGGTTGAAAATATGAGCATTTGATAGGGGGTCTAACTTAATTAATTGATTATGTGTAGTACTGCATATCATATTTTCCCTTTCAACCTTTTTTTCTCATATCTGTGACCTCATTTTATTTTCATCAGACACTAATGAGGTAAGACCCCTGTCCAAGAGTGAAGGCTGTTGACTAGAACAAATGTGTGTGATTTCAGCCTGAACAATCCCGCTGTGTACAGATGGTTTGAGCCATCTAGCCTCAATGGCTGCAAACACCTCAGTGACAGGCTGGGACTAGAGGCCCAGTCCTGGCTTTCACTTCCTGAATGACACTAGTCTAGTCATTTGTTCCCCTTCCCATGGACCTCAGTTCCCTCTTCTGGAGAATTGAGATCACAGCACGCCCTCTGTCTCCAGGTTATTGTCAGAAAGAGGATGGAGCCTTTGGCATAGTTCATGGACTTGGCTAGTCTGAGTCAAGCCAATTATAAAAGTTTCCTCTTAACATTTGAATACTTGTGGTGCAGGTAGTATGGAATGCATGAGAGTCCTTAAGGACAGTCTAGTTTATTATAGTCATATATTTAATAGCCCCTGGTAGCACAGTGAATAAAGCACTCGTCTGCTAATTGGAAGGTTAGCTGTTCCAAACCACCAGCTGTTCCGTGGGAGAAAGCAGCCTGTTTCTATAAAGATTTTTGCTGTAGAAATCCCCTGGGGCAGTTTTCTTCAGTTCCCAATAAATTAAAATAGACTTGATTGGTTTCACTATTTAGCATTCTCCTTAAAATATAATAAAACACAGTGCTGTGTAGCATCAGAAAAAACAATGCCAAACTCACTGCCATCAAATCAATTCTGATCCTAGTGACCCTGTCGGAGACGGTAGAACTACATCTATGAGTTTCTGAGACAGTGACACTTGACAGGAATAGGACGTCTCTCTTTCTCCCAGTGGTGTCGAACTGCTGCCTTTTCAGTGAGCAGCTCAGCACGTGACCACTGTACCACCATCAGCATGAGATTGTTCGGGACACTTCAAGGTCAGACCTAATAAATCATCCCATGGCAACATCTCTTCCTTTCACTTTTTCTTCACCTTTTCTCTGCCAAGGAAAAAGTCCCAGAGAGTACTGTTATGTCTTCAACACCTTTCTAACATGCGCCACTCTGTCTTTAGAGCAAAGGGAGAGACAGAAGCAGCTGGTTGTTGCTTTTTAACTACAGGCAAACAATACTGGCCTTCCTTTTAAAATACACTTCTATAAATCAAAGTGAATGTAAACAACAAGTCGGCTAGATATTTGAGATGTCGTCGGTTAAGACAGCCTTCCTGGGAGCCTAGAGAGTTCTAACTGAAAGGTCAGCAGTTAGAAAACATCAGCTGCTCCGCGAGAGAAAGAGACTTTCCTGGAAAGCGATACAGTCTCAGAAACTCACAGGGTCTCTTCTACCCTCTCTTACAGGGTCACCATAAGTCAGAATTGACTGAATGGTAATGAGCTTGATTTGGTTTGCTAGCTATATTTCCTTATGTCTTGCCATTCTGGATGCTATGCCTCTAGCTGTAATCCCATTTTGGAGGGGGTGGGATGTCTCTGCTAAGCTAATGGACAGGATCGAGGTAATTTAGGCCCGGACCTTAATCGAAAGTAGGGACCAAGCCACATCCTTTGTTTCCTTGGGGGTCTGGTCTGGCCTAAAAGACAGAGCGTACATCCATCAAAGCCATTGCTCTATGTATCACAGTCAACTTGGACACAGGGAGAAATCCCAGCACCATTGGGAGAGCATGTTCGAGATCTCTGTCTGAAGTGGTGGCAATCAAGAACAGAGACATCGGAGATTGTGGCATGGCGACTATGGGAACAGAGCAAAGGAGCCAGGCCAAGACTAGAGGTCGAGACAAGGATGCCGTGAGACAGAACAGAGGAGCAGAGCTGAGACTGTGGCCCTGGGAGGGAGAGCGGCAGGTGGCTTTCCTGACTCGCTGAAGGAGAGGCCACAGGGCCACATGGCTGGGAGGTTGAGTACTGAAGAGAGACTTGGCTGCTGACCTAGGAGAGGTGCGGCTGTTCACCAATAACTGCAACCCCATGAGGCTATTCTATTTGAATTTGGCATAGACTCAATGGCAACAGATTTGCTTTATTTGGGGGTATTCTGTTTAAAATCTAACAAAACGGAACATGAAACACGGGGCTGTGTGCGACCAAAAACAAAAGCCAAGCTCACTGCCATCGATTCTGACTCACAGTGACTCTGTAGGACAGAGCAGAACTGCTCTGTGGGTTTCCGAGACTGCAACTCGACAGGAGTTTGATTGTTTATTGACCCTGATATGGTAACCTCTTAAATTCTCTAATCAACCCCTGACGTTGTGAGTCTTGTCTGAGTGCAGTGTGGCTGTTGCAATGCGTTATTGAGCCCAGCAGAGAAGGAGAGGAGCATGAGAGAAACAGATGGCTTCCATGCAGGTAAAGCATGTTGAAGCATGCCTGACCCATGTCTCATGGCAACAGGGAAGCAAGAGGAGGTGGGATCCGGCCTTTGCGCTGTTTGCTGCAGTGTTGGTAGAACTTGGGTAGGAAAGACATCATGAAAGTGGGGCCCGACTGGCAGAAATGAAGAACCTGGGATTCCAAGGTGCTGAACTCCTTTTGAGTTGGTGGTGGTGGTAGTGGTGATTGTGGGTGTGGTACTAACATAGTCCATTGTCAGTTTGACACTTAAGTGTGAAGAGGTGGGATTTAGCCTGTCAATCAGGTTGCAGTATAATGACCTCATTCGGAGTTGCTCAGGAAATAAATAATCTCTGGAAGCAGGACACACAGACTCACTCCCTGGGAGACATTCCTGTGGACAAGGCTACAGCTTGAGCTCTGGGAGCTAGCTGTAGAAGCCTTGTGAAGACCCCTGCCAGTGCTGGGATGCTGCTACCGCCACTGGATCCACAAGACTTTCCACCCACTGGTCTGTGATCTTCCTGCATTCTCTTTAGATTCATGTTGGATGACTCTAAAGAGAAATTTATGGACTAGTATTGAACATATGGTTTAATATTGGACTAATGGACTTGATCTGGACTGGGGTGGGATGTTTTCTCAATATTAAATTGCTCTTATATATAAAGCTTTTCCTTATACACCTATAAGTCTCCCTGGATTTGTTTCTCTAGTCTACCTGGACTGACACAGTGGGGGCTCAATTCAGCTCTTGGTGACCTCCTGTGTTACAGAGTAGAACTGCTTCAGAGGGTTTTCAAGCTTTACTCTTTTTTCCATCTTCCTTTTTTATTGTTCAGCTTTCTCATTTATATGAGACAACTGATGACATCGTGGCTTGAATTAGGTGCATATTGGTTATTCAAGTGACAGTTTTGCTTTTTAAGATTTTAAAGTAATCCTTGGCAGCAGATTTATCCAATGTGATACATCATTGGATTTTAAAAAAATCATTTTATCGTAGCTTCTTACAGCTCTTATCACAATCCATCCATCCACCCACTGTGTCAAGCAATTTTGTATATATGTTGCCATCATCCTTTTCAAAATATCTCCTTCTATTTGAGCCTTTGGTATCAGCTCCTCATTTTCCCCTTTCCCTCTCCCCACTCTCCCTCCCTCATGAACCCTAGGCAATTTATAAATTATTATTTTCATATATTACATTGTCCACTATCTCCCTCCATTCATCTTTCTGTTGTTCATTCCCCCCCACCCCCGGGATGTGTGTGGGGGTATGCCTGTCATTGTGATCAGAGGAAACAGGCTGAAGCAGATCATCAGGATTTTTGGGGGGCAGCCAGAAATGCTGGGTAGACTTGAACCAGCCATCTTCATCTTAGCAGTCAAGGACAAATTGTGCTGCCTAGGGGCCAGCAAGGACACTCAGGATTGGAGATATCTGGGTGGTCAGAGATGGTATGGGAAGCTGGGAGGGAGCTGGGCTTGATGAGGGGCTCTAGTGAAAACAAAACCTACTGTCTTCCAGTTGATTCCAACTCATTGTGACTCCAGAGGTCCTAGAACCCGAGGGTTTCCAGGGTGCCATCTTTACAGCAGGAGACATCTTTCTCCATGGAGTGGCTGTTGGGTTGGAACTGCCCACTTTTAATTAGCAGGCAAGCACTTTGACCACTGTACCACCAGGACTCACCCCCTCTGGAAAGGCCAAGGCCAAATGGTTGCAGAAAGGGAGTTCCAAGGTGGGAAACCACCATGAGCAGAGACTGTGGAGCTTCTCAATCCCCTCCCGAAGCGAAGCTTCTCATCTCTGCAGAGAAGTCATGTCTGATCCTCCTGTCAAGTGCTCTGGATCTCCCTTCCCAGTGTTCAAAGCACTTATCGCAGTTGGTAATGATGTGTGTATTTGTGTAATAATTAGATCAACATTGGACCCTCCCTGCCACTGCCTATTATACTGAAAGTTTTCCAGAGTGGAAATAGCTGCATCTTGTATTAGTGTTGTGTTCCTAGTACAATGTCTGAGAGCCCTCAGTGGCCTGTGGGATTTGCGGTCATCATTCAAATCCACGCGGTGGCTCCCGGTCAAGAGGACCCTCTGAAGGACAGCTCTGCTCTGTGACACAGGCTGCTGTCATGAGTTGGATCAAGTGTTGCCTAGGTTGAGGCAGAGGTTTGGGGGTTTTACTACGATTAGGTGCCCTGGTGGGATAGCACCTACCTGTTGGGCTGTTATCCGCAAAGTCAGTGCTTCCAAACCACCATCCCCTCTGCAGGAGAAACCCCAGGCTTTCTATTCTGATAAAGCAAATAGAAAAGCCTTGGAAATCCACAAGGGCTCTTCTACTCTGCCTTATAGAGGCGCTATGAGTCAGAAGCAACTCGATGACAGTTAATTTGGTTTTCTGACACAAGGTTGGCATGCGATCATTGTTTTCTGATCAATCATTTAATGGATCCATCCAGTCATTCATTAATGATTGTGTTCCATGAAGTAGTTGTCCAAAGGCTGAGGAAAAGAGAGTGGTTCTCTCTGGGGGCCTGTGGATGCTTCCTAAAGCTCCCTAATGTAAGCACGCCAAGCCGCCCAGACTTCTCTTACATCTTAAAAATATATAAGCAGTGGTATTCTGTGTCATAATACATCTGTTGGCTTTAATCTAATACCCATGTTTTCAAGTAATCATTGATGAAATAATTCAATGTTTTCCCCCTAAAACATCTTCTGGTAAATGGACTTTCCAGGAAGAGGCACCATCTTCCTTCTGTGGCTTTAACCACCCCCATCACATGCCTTCTTTTGGGAAGCCTGTCCAGAGAGACCTTGTACATTTTTAAAAGTAGATTTCTTAGCCTTCCATGTCAACACACCCCAGGGAAAAGCCAAGGTCACCTCTTGTTGGAGGAGTCTCTTCTTCCAGCCCATGTTGGCTTCCCAACCTCTCCCACCCATTCCTCTGTTCTTACATCCTTCTTCTTGCTCCTCTGGGGTTTTTCTAAAAATGACTGGGGGTTGGGGATGAATTCTGGAGTCTAGAGAATCTATGTTGCACCCACACTGGAGCCACCTAGGGGTGTTTACAAATGGGAACTTGTGGACTCCATCCCCAAAGATGTTTCTGATGCAGTAGGTCTGGGGTAGGATCCCACACTGTGTATTTCAAACAAGTGCCCTTTGTGGCTGGTTCAAGGACTAGGTACCTGGTCTGAGCATCACTGTTGTAGTCATCCTTGATTGCGCATTCAAAGCTCTGGGAGAGTTAAACTATGGGACTTCGGTTTTCATGGGCATCTTCTGCACCATGTGGCCAGACATCTGATCACCTTTGGTGTGAGGCTGAAACACCCTTACTCTTTAAGTATTTGTTTTCCAAACCAAAGTAGGCAGCAGAAGGCTTGTACCATCAGCTCTGACAGCAGAGCTGCAGCGTTCTTCCCCAGATCCTCCCAACCCTTCCCACCCATTGCCTCAGAGCCAGCTCCCACCCACAGCCTCTCAGACTTTGTCATGGGATGCTCAAGAGCCCCTTTCAGAACCTTAGCAGCTTTCTGTGTCATGATGTCTCCTGGCCACCTGGGGACCTGTGGGGGCCTGTGTGAGACCGAGTTCTCATATCTCACATAATAAATAGACCGTTAACCTACAAAGCAGTATGAATGGCTCAGTGCAACTCACTTCTGTGAGCTAGCTAATATACTGGCAGTCCTTCAAGTCTTGAGGGCTGCTGGGTAGTCTGCTGTAGAGCAATTCAGGCTACCTGGCCCCAGGCAGCAAACAGCAAGGCAGGGTACCAACAGTCAGCCAGATGGCAGGGTCTAAGAGTCCCCCAACTCAAGAGATGTATAGTCCAGTAGGACTTGAAGGAACCACAACTTGCAGTGACACGGTTCACGGATCAGGTGTCCCATGAGTAGTGTAGTTTGCAAATGGAGGCACAGAACAAGCAAGGCTGCCGGCTGGTCCAAAGATCCAAGAGCGAGAGAGAGAGAGATGAGGCTCACCGAGCGATTTATATCTGCACCCTTCAATTACTCTCATGTGTTCATTGGCCATGTTGGATCAGCAAACCTATGTATCACAGGGTCCTCCTGCTCTCCTCTTCTCTGAGGAGGGGGGAAGAAATCCACTTCTGGTGCTGAAATGCATCCCAATGTCCTATTCCTGCGTGCCAAAGAGGTCAGGCTTTGAGGGGCAGTTGGATGGGACCAAGTGAGGCCCTGGGATTGTCCAGGAAGAACCATGGTAGTTCTGGGACTACGGAAAGGATTTTGTGACTTTGGAGTGAAGATTCATGGCTCATGGTTCTCCTCTTCCTTTCCTTCCCTCCCTTCCCACTTCGTTTCTTCTTCACCTATTACCCCCACCACCACCTTCTTTCTGAACTTCCTTGCCTGAAGTCAATGACAAATCACTCCCACCAACAGGCTTACCACATCCTATTGCTCTTCACAGACCTTGTATTTTTCACAAATTCAAGGTCTATGGTAACCTTTTCTTCAAGTGAGTCGTGGGCGCTGTTATTTGTTCAACAGTATCTGCTCACTCTGCGTCTCTCTATCACATTTTATTCATTCTCCCAAGATTTCAAACATTTCCCATAATGCTACCGCACACTTAAGAGACTCCAGTGTAGTGCAAACAGAACACTCAGATGCACTGGCAAACACACAAACCCAAGCTCTGTGAGACTCCCTTAGACCGCACTTCACTCCCTGAGCCATCTGCACCTGGCTGCCGTCCTTACCCAAGTCTCTAAGTCTTTACACCATGATACCAATAGCCCCCAAGTCTGGCCCTCCTTGGACCAGGAGACTGAGCTCTCCCACGAGATCTCCAATGCAGATTTGGAAGCGATCACGGCCCAAGCTCAGAGCCAAGCCTGTACCTTTTGCCTTTGGTTGACCCTGGCAAGACATTTAATCCCCCTAAGACTCGGTTTCTTCATCTGAAAATTTGGAAGGCTGTGTCTACTGGGGTGGCTGAGAAGATTAGATGGGGCACTGTCTGTGGCAGTCC
>PVJH01002245.1:140000-175158 GCA_004026705.1 Nesogale talazaci | reverse complement strand
CTTTTCTCTCTATTCCAAAGCAAGCTCTCTGAACCCAAACTAACATTTTAAATCAGGGTTTTGTTGTCCACAGTGTATACATCAGAAGAGGTAGACCTTTACATGATGATACCAGAAGAGGACTTAGTCGTGTGTGGCTTTATAAGGCCTAAGAAGCACAGGACTACCTCTCATGAACCGTTTGTATTGTCAAGCCTGATGAGTTACCTGCCTCCAAATAAGGCTCTCCAGGGTTCCATAAAGTGTACCAAGGAACAATGGATTCAGCACCCCCCAAGTTCATGTGAAATGCTCATCTTTGTGTTCTACCTCATACTTACGAACACACCCCTTTAGGGCATTTTGTCTAGAAAGGTATGTTTTTATCATACTCCTGATGTAGTTTGTGTGCAATATGTATAGATGTGTAAAATACAAAATATCCTCCCCCCTTTTTTTGGTGGTAAGATTCAGTAACATAATTACATTCACCACAACTATCTGTTTGGGCTATGTAGTTTTTAATGCACTCTGACATTTGGGAGTTACCAAATTGGTATATAAAAACCAGAGACATAGTATGTTTTTTTCCCCTTTTTGATTTAACTTTTTTGGTTTTGCTGGAATTTTACAGAGAAAATTCATTTTTCATACGATTATTCACACACAACTATTTCTGTGCATTGATTGTAATCCCCATGATATAGTAGTGTTCTTCCCACTTCTTCTGTGTGTTTCCCATTTCCATTTTCCCTCTTTCATGTTCATTCTTGTCTTCTGAATTTATTCTGTAGGAAAATCCCACCTTTTAAAATCTTTTTAAAGACTTTTGGGGTGAATTGAGTTAAGGTTTACAAAGATCATTAATTTTCATTCTTTCTATTTTTTTTTTGGTTAATCAATTCTCTATTCAACAGTTCGTACACATTTTGTCTCCTCCATAGACTGCCATTCCAACAAGGTCACATCTTCAATCCCAAGTCTTCCCTGTGGTTCCTGTTTCCATGACTCCTTTCCTAATCTTTCTGAACTTTATCCCGGGGTAAGTGCTGCCTTTTAAATCTCAAATGGTTGATTATTCCAAGGTGTGTGTGTGTCTTATGAGAGTTAGTTTTCCCTCTGTGGACCTCTCTATTGTTTGGCTGAAAATAGAGCCAAGGGATGAATTCACTGTTAGACCTCCAGGGTGATGACAGACCATAGACTTGGTTCCACCAGTTTCTGTCCACATCTTTCTTGTACTCTCACCAGGACTTTCTAATGTGATGCCTTTCAGAGGCAGTAGTGGCAGCCAAACACCATTGAGTTCTTCTGGTCTTAGGGTGGTGGAGGCTGATGTTCATGTGGTCCATTGGCCCCTTGGACTGATTTATTCCAAGTGACTTCTGATTTTTATTACTCTTCCTTCCTGTGGCAGGGAGAAACCCACATCTGCACCTTAAATGATGGGTCATATGTTTTAACACTAGATACTACTCACAAAAATAGCCTGTAGAGCATTGTGTTTGTGAGCTATGTCATGCCAGTTGACTTTACTGTCTCTCAAAACCATGGTCCTGAGAGCTGTCATCTTGATGGAAGAGCAGGAAGGCTAGTCTTTTCAGTATTTATCTTCCATTCTTTTATCTCCTAGTACTTCTCTTCTTAGTGTCTTATTCCTTCTTTGTCATAGAGTCTTCCCCATCATACAATTTGCCCTTTGCTCTAGCACAAATGACTGCAAGTTTATTACACTCAAACCACCCATCTCCAGGTATTTCTCTTATCTTCTAGCTATTAAGGCAGAAATATGATGGAACTAGCTCACAATGACATAAATGAATTCATGATATGCCCTTAATTTTGTGAGTCCTTTGTATAAGGGTGTCTTCCTTTCTTTTCTTCCTTCTTTTCTTTATTTTTAAAGGGTATATATCTGCTCATAGGTAGGTAATGTGGGGGTGAAACATCTAAGTGGAGATATCAAATGATCTATTACACCTTCTTCAGTCTTAGCCACTAAATCTGGTTTCTCTCCGTGATTTTTGCTTTTCAACTTTTGTTTTTCTCTTTATGCTTGAGCACATTTCTCTAAAAACTCTCTATTTTTTTAATATAATGATACCCTAGAAAGGGTCAGTGTGTCTTCAAACTGGAAGTAGCAGGAGGTGCTAAGGTTGGCAATTGGGGCCCAGTCTACCAATTATTATACTGTTGTTCTTTTTACTGTGCACCATTCTTATTTACTAACTACTTTAGTGATGTTTCACCCTTGCCCTTCAGAACAATTTCTGCATAATGTTGTATTCAGGGAAACTCTAGTCTAGCTATAGAACCTGAAGAATAATGAAGACAATTACTCTAAGGAAAGAAAAACACCCACAGAGGTTTTATGATATGTATCACAGAACAAATGTTTGAAAAATCTTTAGACTTGAGGGCTGATAAGTTAAGTTGCTGAGTGCAAAAACAACCATCTAGTGTGAAAATCACCATCTAATTCTCAATAAAAAGTTAAAAATAATCATCTTTAGGCTTCTCTCCTTCCTAAAATTTACTCTGCTGAAACCCCACCATCTAGCACATTCCACCATGCCACTTCTCTGTCGATGTCAGTGTTTCATCATTCGCCGCTTCACCTCCATCATATCCCTGACTCTGCACCTGCATACAGCGTGATCCCTAGTGAGGTTGCCTTGTCTGACCCCCTGGGAAGAAAATTCTACTGCTGGACTCTGACTTGTCCTCTGTGAGAAACTGTTTCCCTCCTTCCCCTCTGGAATTTGGCTGAATAACATTCCCTACTCCTTCCGTACAATTAGTGACTGCTGAATCTTCAGCCCAGTACCATGCTATGGGAATCTGAAGGGCAAAAATAACTATGTCGCTCTCCAGACCCAACCATCCTTAATTATAACTCTCTTTCTTTGAAGCAAAGTAAACCACAAACTGCCAGGAGGGAGGGATCAAATTATCTCAGCTCTTTTAGGAAAGTGAAGAGATGCTTTTCTTCTTTGTAGCTCCCCTTTCCCACCTTTCTTTTCCATGCCAGATGACAGGCACATAGTAGGTTCCCAGTTCATGTTTGTTATTGAATATCATTCCACAAAACAGGCAAAAGGAAGAGTTTTCCAGCTAATCTCAAATTGGTTTTATGCAAATTTTTTGAATTCTTGTGAGTTCTCTTAAAACTGATCCCTAATCAAATGTAATTATAGATAAGCACTCAAAAATGAAAAAAAATAAGTAAGACTGGGATTATCTGCCACTTTGTATTATTTGTGCTTCTGCTTTCTCTCATTAGGGTATCAAGTTGTCGGTTGGCTGTACTAAGAAAAACCTAAACCTTATCCAAAATGAAAATTAGGATGGAGGGAAGGGAACATCACATGGAGGACATGCTCCCAGGCCAGATGCTATCTGCCTGGATCATGTCATCTGTCTGCAACACAACCCTAAGGATGTTGTGCCACATCCTATGGCCGAACCCGAGAGTCACATGAGCCCTGAGAGTAAAAGCAGGATTTGCATTCGGGTCTGCCTGGCTTCTTGGTTTGTAATCTTTATCCACTATAACACTGCTCTTGATGCTGGATTTTATTCTACTTTGGGGAGTTGTCTTGGGCTTACTCTAGCTATTTTCTAGATGATGAAGAGTCATTTCTGTCTAGTTAAGCTTTAAACACCAAAGAACAAAGTACATCATATTTATACATATGAAAAGCCATTTGGAGTGTTGTATAGAGGATTGTCGTTTTGAAGCACTCTCACACATAGTAATTGCTGACCCAGTGCAAGAATCTAACACAAATTGCCAGAGTCTTATTTATTATTTTGTACCAAAGCCAGAAAACATAGAAATCCAGTTCGGTATTGGCTTCCCAACTCCTGAGTTGAAAGGGAGCCAGGTAGAACAAGCTGCCTTTCTCATTGTCTTTTTTTTTCCCCAGAGGCCCCGAGCTAAGACATCAATCACATTTGCCCTTATATTCCAACTTGAGTAGTAGAGTGTGAGACTGTGATTCAGACCATCTTGTTGAATGTCTCCTGTTCTATTCTACTACCTCATCCTTCCCCTTTCCCCACTTTTAGCTCAGATTTCTGGGCATATAAAAATAAAATGTAAAATGTGAGAGGTCTATACTTCAGTGATTTACAAAGGTGCATTCCAGCTTCCTTTTAAGGCCAAAACTATGGATATCACTTTTGTTTTATTGTTTCTTATCTCCCCAACTGAGCTATAAGTTTCATTTAGGACAGAATCCAGGTCTCATTCATCTTCGTAGCATCCTCTTTCTCTCCCACGTTGCTTTCCCAAGTGTCTGGGATATTGGAGGCTTTCAATAAATGCTTATTGAAATATTTCTGTGAGTAATTGTAGATGATAGAGCCATATAGTGAACCATCCAATGCCAAAAAAAGACAGGCCCAAATGTATCATTGGTTTAAAACTCCCAAACCCCACCACATTTGTACATAGTTCAGATGTTTAACTCTAAACTGGCAAAGGTCATTGGGTCATTTTTATGCCTTGGGACTTCAATTAACAGAATAACCAAACTGACTGCCATCCAGTCGATTCTGACGCATAACAATCCTATGGAATAAGGTACAACTGTCCCAGTGAGCTTCCAAAACTGTTATCCTTTCCGGGAGTGGAAAGTCTCATTCTTCTCCCTGGAGGGGCTGTTGGTGTCAATTGCTGACCTAGCAGTTAGCAGCCTGACTTGGAACCCTCAATGCCATCAGGGCTCAAAAAACAGAGTTAAATGAGATGGCTTGAAAAGAGGCTATTTCAAAGGTAATTTCAAAGTTAATGATCTGCAAAAACAATACCCTCAAAGACTGTGGGTCTCTTTCCTCGGTGCTTCACAATCGTCAGAATATCTGATGCCTTGGAACCCAGCATATTATATTTGCAGAACTTATTTCAAAAATAAGAAAGAAGAGGGAGAAGAGATGCTTTTCCCCCTGAATATCTTTCTCCATTGTTGAAAGGTTCCTGTTAATTTAGTGGGTATGTCTCTCCTTGGATTCTTTAAACATAGTTCCCCTTTCTCCTCACTGGCTGTGAAAGATCCTCTGTCTACTCAATCCTTTACCACTGTCATTGAGAGACAAGATCACTTCCTCATCCTCTGTGATTGGCTCAACTAAAGTAGTGATGGTTTATCCACTGTCAATAAAAGACCTATTTCTAAGGTAAATCTGTTAGTTTCTTGTTATCTTCTACTTGAACAAAATTCAAGGTTCTAGCCATAAGGAAGAAATGAGGAATGGCAGGCGAGGAGGCAAGCCACAATGTTTGTTACTTCCTAGATGAAGCCATTCATCACAAACAGCAACAGAGGTGTGAGTTCACTTGGACAATATGTAGTCAAAGATAGGGGGCTAGCAGTTGTATTAATTTCAATATCTAGTTTAATCATGTCTTGTATGTATTGTCTTCACACTATCAAAGGAGCTTTTATCAATCTACAGATAAGGATACTAAGGTTCAAGGAGACTATAATATTGCCCAGATTTGCCCATACTCTAGAGGTGGTCTTGGAATTGAAATCACTATCCAGCCAATGCCAAAGTCCTTGCTCCATTTTCCATGTTTGAGGGAGGATCTCTATTTGGTTTATGTTATTCTTACTCTTTTTTGTTTGTTTGTTTGTTTTTGGGAGAGGGGGCATCACAGCCCTCTGGTGGTGGGAGTACGAGGCCCAGCCTTTGCCCCTGTGGAGCTGGAATTGAACTTCCATCCCAGTGGGGCGCAGTCGCGCACACAACCACTACACCACCGGGGCTCAACCCGTTATTCTTACTCTTAAAAGAACTCCTGACCAGTTCTTTAAGCTCTGCTACCCAGAAAAGAAAATATTCTAACCTGAGTTAGGAGTAAAGAAAATGTGATTGCCAGATCTGAGTTGGGGAATGGAATGAGAACCTAAGTTGCTGTTTTTGGCCACGTTATTGCTATTGAAGGCCACAACCTTCCTGGGCACAGAATGCTTAACTCTGAAACAGTGGTTCTTAGCTACAATAAATAGGCATCTTGATGAATTCTGATACATCAAAAACCATAGGGCAGTGTATGTTTCACCAGGAATAAATATTGAAGATTGATGGAGTTCTCTTCAGTTCATACATTGTTGTGGTTGTTTGTTGACTCATGGAGATGCCATACACAACTAAATGAAACTGTGCCCCGTCTTGAGCTTAATGATCATTGGTATGCTTGAGTCAACTGGTGCAGCCATTATGTATTTTGAGTTTCTTCCATACATGAGGGGGACTCATCGTCCATTGTGATTCATAAGGTTTTCATTGAATAATTTCCAGCAGTACATCATGGAGCCAGAAGTAAGAAGTGAAGTCTGAGGTTGTATAGGGTTAACAGTTATAGAGCAGGCAGAGGAGTGGTAGCAATGAATTTAGTATTGGGAAGATTATGCTTCTCTCTCAATTTCTCTTTCAGTGAAGAAGATATTCAGGTCTGTCATTTTATCTTTAGTCCTTGGTATGAAGGTCTAGTGCTGAAAGAAGCCAGAAAGGATCTTTCTTTAACAATTCTTGAACTTAAAGCATTCTTTTTTCAAAACATTGTTTCTCTGAGTTGTAAAACTATCAGTCAATCTTCATGGCCAAAATTTTCACCAATCTCTCTTTACTTGAAGCACTCATTGAAGAGAAAGAATGACAACTTTCAATACAACTTTATTTAAAGAAAATGAGGCTGAGCCCTGGTGGTGTAGTGGTTGTGTGTGGGACTGTGGCCCACTGGGATTGAGG
This sequence comes from Nesogale talazaci, assembly GCA_004026705.1. Lineage (NCBI taxonomy): Eukaryota > Metazoa > Chordata > Mammalia > Afrosoricida > Tenrecidae > Nesogale > Nesogale talazaci. Next base: position 168,420 of record PVJH01002245.1, on the reverse strand, counting down.
TTCGATTCCAGCTCCATGGAGCAAAGGCTGGGCCTCCTACTCCCACCACCTGAGGGCAGTGATGCCCCCCCCCCAAAAAAAAAGAAAGAAAATGAGAATCCTCGCAACTGGTCCAATAGGTAACCTCATGTTAAACAGAGAAAACACTGAAACGTTCAGAGATTTTATCTTGCGTGGATCTTCAATCAAAGTTCTTGGAAATAGAAGACAGATCTAACAAATCATTCCATATAGTAAGCCTGCTGCACAAAACTTCTTTACAGTGTTGAAAATCTTAAAGGCTTAAAATTAAACAAGCACCCCTCTAGCTCAGAAGCAACAAAGTCCACATGGACAAAGCACACCAGCTTGTGGGACCACGAGGTGCAAAGAGATCAGTTATTGAGCTTCAAGAACTAAATATCATCACATTGCATTCTTACTTTCCTGATAGGACCACTGATTACAAATGTGTGAAGAAAGTTGATGGTGCCTGACTAGCAAAAGATGTAGCATCTGGGGTCTTGAAGTCTTGAGTAAACAAGCAGCCATCCAGTTCAGAAGCAAGAAAGCCCATGTGGAAGAAGCACACCAGCCTGTGTGACCACAAGGTGTCCAAGGGATCCAGTGTCAGGCATCAAAGAACTAAACTTATATCATTATAAATGAGGGGGCTACAGATTGGGGACCCAAAGCTCATCAATAGGTGAAGCGACATGCCCTTACAGAGCGATCATAGGGAGGAGATGAGCCAGTTAAGGTACAGTGTAGTGACAACGAAATATGCAACTTTCCTCTAGTTCTCAAATGCTTCTTCCCACCCACTATCATGATCCCAATTCTACCAGACAAATCCAGCTAGATCAGGGGATGTACACTGGAGACGGAAATATGGGGAATTCAGGACAGATGTGCCCTCAAGAGTAGTGGTGGGAATGATGATACTAGGAGTGTGATAGGATGTTGGAATAGAAAGGGGGAACCAATTTCAGGGATCTACATATAACCTCCTCTCTGGGGCACGGACAACAGGGAAGTGAATGAAGGGACACACTGAACAGTGTATGATATGAAAAAGTAATAACAATTTGTAAATTAATAAGAGTTCATAGGGGGAAGGGGGAAGGGAAATACGGGGAGCTGGTACTGGGGCCGTAAGTGGAGGGAGTGTTTTTAGAGTGATGATAGCAATAAGTGTGAAAATGTGGCCTGCATATAATGGATGGATGTATAGATAGTGAGGGGAATTGTATGAGTCTCCAATAAAATGGTTCATTAGAAAAAAAGTGTTGAAAACCAAGGAGTTTTCTTTAAGGACTCAGATACACCTGGCCCAAGCCATGATATTTTCATGCCTTATATGCATGTTAAAATACCATGGATTGCCAAAGAAAGAGCAACTTGTTTTGGAAGAATTACAGCCAGAATACGCCTCCAAGGTAAGGAGAGCGAAACTTCATCTCACCTACATGGGACATGTTGTCAGGAGGGACTTGTCTCTGGAGAAGGACATCACACTTGGTGATACCCAGGGGCAGAGAGAAAGAAAAAGGCCCTTGACCAGGTGGGTTGACAAAGTGGCTACAACAATGGGCTTAAGCATAAGAAAATTTGTAAGGATGGCTCCGGACTGGGCTGGGTTTCCTTCTGCTGTACATCGGGTCACTGTGAATTGGAATCAACTTGACTGCACCTAGCAAGAATGAAAACATCTCTTCTGCCGAAGTATAAAGACAACTTGATTTCATACTCATACCTTCCTTTGGAAGGAGAATATAAGAAGAAGATTATGTTAAAATAAAAGTATCAACTGTTCTTTCTATAAAAGAAAATGAACTATGGTGGATGTAGCATGTTAACTCAATCTTAGATTCTAATAGAATTCTTCAGGGTTTGGATTTCTAAACCCTCAGAATATGTTCTGTCAGATTAATTCTTAAATTTAAGGACACAGAACTTGTGGCTTAGATGGCAGCTCTTACAGTGCTTTTGGTTCGTCAGGCACAATACAAGTGAAACCTGTTTTTTTCAAAACCCTTTATGACTGGGGGCTTCCTTACTACCCAGGAGACTCTGGTGGCATGAACAGATAAGCATGTGGTGACACACCAGAAGTGTGGTGGTTAGAACCCATCCAGAAGTGCCCACGAAGGCAGACCTAGCCATTCGCTTACAAAGGTCACAGCCATGAAAGCTTGGAGGAGCACAGTTCTATTATATATGTATATATATCATTTTATTGGGGGCTTGTTCAACTCTGATCATAATACATACATACATACATATATACATTGTGTCAAGCACTTTTGTATAGTGTTCCCATCATCATTATCAAAACATTTTCTTTTTACTTGAGCCCTTGGTATCAGTGTCTCACCTTCCCTTTTCCCTCCTTTCCTCTCCCTCCCTCATGAACCCTTGATAATTTATAAATTATTATTATTTTTTCTTGTCTTACACTGACCAATGTCTCCCTTCACTCACTTTTCAGTTGTTGCTCCTCCAGGGAGGGAGTTATATGTAGATCATTGTGATCCCTCTTTCTTCCCACACCTTTCCGTGGTATGGCTATTCTCAATATTGGTCCTGAGGGGTATCTGTCCTGGATTCCCTGTGTTTCCAGCTTTTATATGTACTCATGTACATATGCTGGTCTAGCCAGATATGTAAGGTAAAATTTGGGTCATGATATTTGGGGGAGGATCTATTAAAAAGTAGAAAAGTGGTATGTTTTGTCGAGGCTATACTGTACCCTAACTGGCTCCTCTCTTCCCCCCAACCCTTCTGTAAGGGAATGTGCAATTATCCACAGATGGGTTTTGTATTTCCACTCCTTAATCCCCCTCATTCACAATGATATGATTTTTTTTGTTCTTTGATGCCCAATACGTGACCCCATTGCTACCTCATGATCACACACTTTGTTGTGCTTCTTCCATGGGGACTTTGTTGCGTCTCAGTTAGATGACTGCTTGCTTATCTTCAAGGATTTAGTCCCCCAGACACAATATCTTTTGATACCGGGGCACCATCAGCTTTCTTCACCACATTTGCTTATGTACTCAATTTGTCTTTGGCAATTGTGTCAGGAAGGTGAGCATCATGGAATGCCAGGTTAACAGAACAAAGTGGGGTTTGTTTGTTTTTGAAATCACTTTATCAGGGGCTCACACAACTCTTCTTGCAATCCATACATATATACTCATTGTGTCAACCACATTTGTACATTTGTTGTCATCATTATTTCCTCACCCCCAATTCAGATGAGGAAAAAGGAAAGGGTAAAAAAGATAAGGAAGGAGAAGAAAAAGAACATTTGCTTTCTACTCGAGCCCTTGGTATCAGCTCCTCATTTTCCTCCTGTATTGCTCCCCCTCCCCCAAGAACACTTGATGATTTATAAATTATCATTTTGTCATGTATTCCACTGACCAATGTCTCCCTTCAACAACTTTTCTGTTGTGTGTCCTCCAGGGAGGGGGTTATATGTAGATCATTGTGATCCATTCCCCTTTCTCTCCACACCTTTCACTTACTCTACTGGTATGTACTACTCTCAATATTGGTCCTGAGGGGTTTATCTGTCCTGGATTCCCTGTGTTTTCAGCTCTTATCTGTACTCATGAACATGCTCTTGTCTAGCCAGATTTGTAAGGTAGAATTTGGGTCATGATAACAGGACGGAGAGGAAACATTAAAGAGCTAGAGAAAAGTTGTATGTTTTATTGGTGCTATACTATGCCTAACTGGCTTGTGTCCTACCCACAGTCCTTTTGTAAGGGGATGTCCAGTTGCCCATAGATTGGCTTTGGGCCTCCACTCCACAATCCCCCTCATTTACAATGATAAGAATTTTTGTTCTTTGATCCCTGGTATCTGATTCAGGTTAACAGAACAAAGTGTTTTTGTATTGAGGGAGTACTTGAGTAGAGACCCAATGTTCACCAACTACCTTAATACTAAACCTATAAACATATGTACATAGCTCTATTTCCCCATCATTTCATATATATACACATATATGTTTTACATATGTACATGCTTGCACTTCAACCTCTATAACTGCCCTTTGCCTCCTAGTTTTTTCTGTATTTCCTTTTACTTTGATCTTGTCATACTATCATGTTCAACCTTCATTTGGATTTCAATAATTCTTCTAGGTTATATTGCCCTTGATCAAGCCCTAGCAGGCCTCCTACATTCTCCTCATCATCACTTTTAGATTATTTGTTGTTCCCTTGTCCCTGAGTTTGCTCACACCCACTTCCCTTCTCCCACCTCCCCCTCTCTCATGTCCCTCTATAACCACTGGTTTGTTGTTTTCTCTTCTGGATTGTTTATTCCACCTATCTTCTCTAGATTGTCAAGCAGAGACAATGATTTGCACAAAAACGAGACAGCAAAACAAAGCAACAAAAGAAAACACAGCAACAAAGTCAATGGCAGGGAGGGGAGAGAAAAACCTATAAACAGTTCAAGGACTGTTTTCTCACCTTTAGAAGTGTTTTCTGTTTGAGTCTGATAGGGTGACATGGCCTGACCCCACAGTCTATTTTTAGTGTTCCACAGGGACTTCAATGCGCTGTTCCCCTTGCTCTTCTGTTGCATGCCCTTAGTGCTTCACCTCAGTGTGATGGCATCAGATCAGGCATAGTTCCTGCACAGAGTCTCTAGTGTTATCCCCAGTAGTGCTGTGGGTCAGTGAGGACATTGTGTCTTGTGGTGAGACCAGGCCTATGGTCCTCTCTGTGCACAGGCTGCTCTGAGCAGGATTATAATCCTCTGGGCTTGGTGGGCCAGGATGTGCTCCACAATCTCTCCTTCCCCTTTCATTTGCTCCTTTGTGCTCGGATCCTATATGTCCCTCTCCCTGAGCTGTCAAAGAGACAGCTTCAGTGCTGTCCTCTGACATGAATTCTACTGGGGGGCAGGGGCACAGTTGTATTCTGCACCATGGGGCCATCAGGAGTCAGGATTAACATGTAGACAACTGGTTTTTGCTGCTATTGTTACCATACAAGAGATTTAAGATTGTATTTTTAATCTCATTGAAATGATTTACTTTTAATTTATATTGACAAAAGAGGAGGAAGAGAAGGAAGGGCTGGAGAATAGGAAGAGAAACAGAAAGAAGAAATTCAGATGAGGAAAAAGGAAGAGGTAAAAAGGAGCGAGTGAGGGGGAAGAGGAACGCGATGAAAGTGCCATGCTTTCATTTAAGTTTGGAGTTTGTGGAGGGCATTTGGATATGGTGGTTTTCCTGCTTACCGCCACTTTCCCTGGCGGTCAATATATAAAATTACTCAGTGAATCAGCATGCAAGGACATTACCACAATGACTCAACATCTCCTGAACCTCCCAGAAACTGAAGACAAAACAGTTACATCACAAACAAACACAACTGAAACAAACAAAAAACTCCCCCCATAGGGAACGCACATGATCTTTTTTTATTGTTGTTTTTAAACAGTTTTATTAACACTTAATCCATGTGTCATACAATCTAATAGTTCAATCATAGCAAGAAAAATTGTACAGTTATCACCGCAATCAATTCTAGAACATTTTATTCTTGCTTGAACTCATTGTTATTCATGTGATTTTTTTTGTAATTGTGACAAAAATGCATATAACAAAACATCTTCCAAGTTAACAATTTTTACATGTATAATTCAGTGCTATTGATTATGCCCTGTGTGGTGTACAATGATTATGGATATCCTATTCCAAATAATTCCACCATCATTAACATAACTCAATGCTCCCTAAACAGAAACTCTCCATCCTTCACCCATAGTAACTGTTGGTCAAGTTGGTTTCTTTCCTTTTCTTTTTCTTTTTTTTTAAGAAGTTTTCTTGATCTAGTATTCACAGATCATACACCTCCATAATTAAATTGCTTTTTAAAAGATTTGTATACACACCACCATAATCACTTCTAATGCTCTTTCCTGCATTCATTGTTTGCTTTCCCTATCCCTTCTCCCTCACCAGCCCCCCAAACCCCCATGTCCCTGATAAACCATTGCATCAGTTATTGTCTCCATGCATCCACATCTTTGCACACGATCTGTAAGTTAAACAAAGCCTTATGGAGTTTGTTGTTGTTTGTTAAGAGTCAGATTCAAAAGATTAGTTCAATGTTTATTTGGATGGATCTTAGAGTCATTGTGTAATGCTGTACATTGCAGCCGGCCTTACGATGATCAACTCAGGAGGATCATTACAGCATGACCACCTAAAATAGATATTACTAAACCAAGCAGTCCCTTTTAAAGGCACAGATGGCATAAATATCCATGTATAGATGCAGTTGGAATTATTTTTCTTCCCATTTATGACAATAGACCTGCTAAGTGTGTGCCTGAGGGGCTGCACTTAAGAACTAGAGAAAACATTGCCGAATAAAGTTGGGATCAGGAATTTAAAAAGAGTTCTTATGCTCAAAATTGCTAGAGAGATGACCTGTTTACAGGAAATAATTTTGCTAGAATTAGAAGTGGAAATAAAGAGATAATAATGAAATACAGTTTGACCAGTAAAGGGCTGTGAGTGTATGTATCACTTCCCACCATACAAATATGCTGCCAACTTAGATATACACTTGTGGTTCCTTTTGTCAGGCTATTCAATTTCCTGTGAGAAACTCTAACTTTGAAATGCTGTTCTTAGAATGGGGAGATGGAATAAGAGTTTCATTAAAGTGCTTAAATTATTTCCTCAAATTCCTGTCAGGTTGTTTGCAATCATGAGATAATGTCCTCATAAGTCATAGCTTATATTCATAGTATGTGGGAAGTAAATTTCCAGTCTTTACTGCTTACTAATGGTCAGGCAGCCACATCTGGAAGTCACTAGGACAAGGTGTTTTAGGTAAAAGGTCAAAATTGAAGCGGCAGTGACCTGTCTGTCAAGCAGTTGCTCCACTGCTGTGGTGACATTCCAATCATAATAATCTATATTGGGAGAGAGGGAAAACACTTAATTTTTGACGCTTGAGATGGTTTTCTATTTTTTCCCCACTGATAATGGAAGTAGACTGTTCATGGACAACATAGAACAGGCTCAGGTGCCACCATTTGAATTTAGTTCTTCATTTCCAATTGTGAGAAGTAAGTAAGCAATCAATCCCCCAAAGGATTTATGGGATTTCATCTGCTAGAGGGCTATGTTAATTTAATTCAATCATTATTACTATTTTTATTAAGATGCAAAATTTATTTTGGGTTTAATCAAAGGTGTTGCTAAAACTCCTCCAGAATGCCAAAGTCAGATTGTGAGCTCATCATTCTATTCCAGGCCACACTCTTCACCCTGCAGAGCCTTACAGTATTATCCAGTTTCCAACCTTATAACCTTCTATTGATTCTTCAACAACAGACTCAAATAGCTTCTCTTCTCTGAAGACTCCCCGGACTCCCCTAGTCAGAGCTTTGACAGAACACAAGACTCCTTTTCTGAGGCTGCTTCTGCAACAATGGGCTTGCATATGAACTTCCATAAGTGTTTTCAGTCTCCTCCTCCTCTTTGTCTTCTTCTTTTTAATTAAGGAATAGCTTTATTGGGGACTCTTTCATAAAGTGACCAGACGTCCTGCTTTTTAACAATTTAACAATGTCCCGCGGCATTTAAAAGTTAAATTAAATATATTATAATACTATTTTTAAGTTCTATGAAAATTTTTGTTGCTCCATGTAGACCAAATTTTTAATCAAGAAACCCACCCCCACCCCCGGTCAATGGTGTCCTGCTTCTTACAGCTCTTGTAACAATCCATACATCAATTGTATCAAACACATTTGTGCATATGTTCCCATCATCATTTTCAAAGCATTTCCTTTCTGCTTGACCCCTTGGTTATTAGCAACTCTTTTGTTCCCTCCTTCCTTCCCCAACTATCCCACCCTCATGGACCCTGATAAATTATAAATTATTATTATTTTCATATCCTGTCCGCTGCCTTCCTTCACCCATGTTTCTGCTGTTCACTTCCCTGGGGTAGAGGGTGGAGGGCTTATATGTCAATCATTGTAGTTGGTTCCCCATTTCTCTCAAACTCTTCTTATTGTCTAACATACTGACTGGAATTCACTGACAATTAGGAAGGGTTTGTTGTTGTTGTTGTTTTTTATTAACAAATAAATATATTAAAATAGTTTAATAGGAGCTGGAATTTGTCATCTGACAATCAAAGTAGATCAAGACATGTGACCTGTTTAGATCAAAAGGATGGAGGGTAACTAAATAGGATAGGAAGTGTTAACATGATTCCAATTCATTTTCATTTTTTTATTAATGCTAGATTTTCTTATTCTACCATTCTCTCTCTCTCTCCCCTTTTATCTTTACAGTTTATAGTAGGCAGGGTGCTCCAGGTTGCCATTGCATATATTTCTCAAGGCAGTCTTCCTGGAAATGTGTGTTTACAAGACTCTCATAGTGTTGTTTTCATAGAAGTTGAGGAACTACTTAGCTGAAAATGTAACTGAAAATAAAAGATTTAAAAACATACTATACCAAAGAAAACCTCAGTCATCCTCAGAATTAAAATTAGATGAAGGAAAACAATAATCTTTTAAAAAATACCCTTCTAATATTTGGATCATCAACCTTCTAGCAGTATTCCTTCCAGCCTTTCTCTCCAGCTTCTCACAAGGTTCCCCATATGGATCGATTAACCTGAGAGGCAAGGCTATCTCATGATTTAAAGTCCCTTTCTAAAACATGCAGAAAGATTAACAGGAAGATTCAAAATATGAGCAGGACCTCTGTTGTTGTGTTACAAATGTTCACCCTTGTGACTACTTCATTATCATCCTGGCTATCTGTTAAGAGCAGCAGAGACACCACATATCTAGAATCAACAGAAAACTACCTCCACGTTTCTCATGCTCTGAGGTTTCTCTTTGGACAGATAATTGTCAAACATTCCTTCCTCTTTCAGCAATCCAAGCTGAACTCCCACCAGGAAACACAGAGTCTCTTTGAAGATGAATTTTGGGGGTATATTTTATTGACTTTAGGTGAAAATTTGGACAACAAATTAGATTCCCATTCAAAGATTACTGCACAAATTGTTCTGTGACATTGGTGACAATTTCTGTGATGTGTCAGCACTTACCATTTCCATCCTACTTGCAATCTCCATCCATCCAATTTCTTTGTACCTCCTTACCTTCTCATCTTTTGCTTTTGAGTAAGCATTGATCTTTTTTCTCATATGGCTAATTGTTTAAAGGAGAACAATCCTCACTCTGCTTTGTTTTGTAGATTGTGACAGTGAACATTACTTTTCAGCTTAGCAAACCACGATTCTCAGTGTTTGAGATCCTTTTTAGTGAATAGATCCAAAAAGAATTTCTTTAGGTTCCGGGCCTACATACAATATATATGAACTTTCTGGAAGACCTTGCTACTCTTTATATTGTATCCAACTATTCATTTTGTGGCCATGACCCATCAGTCTTCCACTTGATTTTAGATTCACTAGTCCTAGCAACCATCTGAGTTAGGAAAAGCCTCCAGCCTGACACCTGACCTACAGGTTTGAGACTTTAGTTTCCACACTGCATGAGCTATCTCCTGGAAAGAAATCTATCTTTATGCATGTACATAGAAAACTGGCTTTCTTCCTCTTTAGGTCTTCATTTTTAAAAAATGTATTATTAATTGGGATTTAATACACATAGCATATCATCCATAATTCAATAAAATTCAGCAGAGTTGTACAATTGCACCACAACCAGTTTCCACACTTTTTTCCCTTACATGACATTATCTCCCTTTTCACCCCACTACGATCCCTATGCCCCACTCCCTGACATAATTTGGTTTCAATTTTTTCCTGTATTTTTGGTTTGTATTGTTTTGATTGGCTTCTGTTAGAGTGCATCTCAGAGTGTTATGTCCTTGAGGTCACCCTCTTGAAGTTGGTCTTACTTTTGAAGAGACCTCAGGCAAACATGTATTACCAAAGTGGGTTTCTGTTCTAACAAATGCCTCCAACCTGAAAGTGGTTGTGAAATTAGATATTGGATGGAGGCTGGACGTTTTAAGGAGCCAGAGAGGCCAAACCTTGATTGCCTTGAAGATACTGTTGGTAGAATTATAGACATCAAAGGTTCAGAAGAGAAATAGAGAAAATATTGTTACAGAAAATACATATGGCCACAGCAAGAGAAAGGTGATGGCCATGTGGATGTTCAAGCTGCTTCTAGTGAGGCTTTCAAGGGCATGGTCAATGTGTGATTGCACTACAGGAGAACTCAGTGTTCAGTGGTAACAAACTTTCCTGACCAATGTTCAACTGTTTAGCAGAAAGTAGAACTTTGGAGTGATTGACATGTATATCTGGCTGATGATATCACTACAGAAGATCTTAAAGAGAGTGCCCATTTTCTGTCTGCTGCTTCTAAAAAATAAGAAGAAACAAGAGGTAGGTTTAAAAAAAGCAAATGTGCAAAATGAACTCAGACTTAAGACTTAGAGAATTAATAAACTAAGAGTAGGTGACCTAGAATTTTCACCAATCTTTTGTTAAAGAGATTACTAAGCCCTTGAAGCATAGATCTAACCAACTACCATGGCAGAAAATGCATCCACTTAGATCAAGTGGCAAAGAGAAAGAACAAAAGGCAACAGTACTGCCTGCCTCTTGGAATTCTAGTGGTAGTTTTTCAAGATATTAAAAGGATCATTCCCTGGAGCAGCTTGAGATCAACAGAGCTGTTGGAAGGAGTCTGGCCTCTTGGTTGTAGTGGGTGGGACCCAGTCTCCTGGATCTCAAATGATGGGACCACAGCCTCTTGTGTTTCCATTTTCTGGTGTGGAGCTACTGTGAAGATGTGTCAGGGGGCATAGACCACCGAACAAAGCTGAGGGGGCAGGGCTGCATGGCATCTGCTGAGGCCAAGGGAGTGGGCTAGCCATTCAGTTAGAGTGAGAAAAGAGAACTTCCCAAAGCCAAGGGGACAGAGTTCTCATTGTAGTTAGGTGGGAAGGTGGAGCTGGAGCCGAGGGCTGAGAGAGGTCCACCCCAAATCCCCACATTGTGGCTTATACCCAGAATCTGGAACAAGATGCCACTGCCAGATGGTTATCGAGAGCTTAAAGAATAAACTCTCAGGTTTGAGATCTAGTGCAAGTTGTTTGGCTAGTTCGGGGACTTGCTGAGCGCCGATGAATCCTTCTTGCACTTGTGTTCGTCTCTTGTATGTAATGTATACCTTGTGCCTATCTGACAATTCTGCTTTGGAGATTAGATAACTTGTAGTCTAGGTTTTACACGTTCATAAATGACGATGAATTTTGCCTGAGAGTAGACTATATCTACATTTCATTTAAGTATTCATAAAATGAGATTTTGTATTGGAGTGGATTTAAGACTTTGGAGATGATGTACTAATGTGAATGAATGTGTTTTTCATGTGGCAAGGTCTTGAATTTTGGAAGGTCAATAGGTAGAACACTATTGATTGACCTGTGCACCCCCCAAATGTATGTTGTAAACCCTACTCTCTGCGACTATGGTTATGATCTCATTTGGGAATGGGCTGCCTTTGTGATGTTAATGATGAGGAATTGGTATAAGGTATGTTTTGAGATAGAAAACATTAAACAGCTGAGCCTTGGTGGTGTAGTGGTTGAATACGGCTTGGCCCACTGGCTTGGCAGTTCAAATCCAGCAGCAGCAAGGCTGGGCCTCCCACTCCCACCAGAAGGCTGTAATGCAAATATATATATATATATATATATTTGTGTATATATATATTAAACAAGCAAACTAGAAAGAAGACATCTGTCATGCCACATGAAGATTGTCCAGAAATTGAAGCTCAGACAAGAAAAAGACCTTTCTTCTCGAAGAGAAAGAAAGTTTTTCCCTAGAGTCAACCTCTTGAACTTGGATTTCCAGCCTCCTTAACTGGGAGACAATAAGTATTTGTTTGATAGTGGCACTTTCGTGGGGATATTTCTGCTACAGCACTACTAGATAACTGAATCATAGTTCAAACTATTATTTGGCTGCAAGGTGGCCTCCAGGAGTGGGGTCAAATCTAGGTTTGAATGGTATATTAGGCTATTTCCTTAGTATCAAGAGTTCTTTCAATCTTTATCAGTCCAGAAAGGCAGACCTTTTGATGAATTTGAGTTTCATTCTCCAATTTTTCTTTTATTCTAGCCAAAACTTTCTAATGTGTTCCTAGTCAGAATAGTTGGTAGTGGTAGTAGCTTAGCATCATCTAATCCTTCTGGTCTCTGATTAAAAGAGGCCATGGTTCAAATAGGTCACTAGTCCTCTGGTGTCATTTCTTCCTTGACATTTTAGTTTTCTTCACTCAACTTTGCTTCATATGGTGTGACAGTTACATAATCTAGTGTCAATTTGGAACTTGAGATGATTAAGAGTGAAGGGGGGTAGTCTAGTTTGTCAATGAGACCTTTGTGTAGGCATGGCCTTCCCCTGAGGATACTGGGAATTCCTTTGTTTCCTCCTTGGGGGCCGGAAATGCTTCTCTCTCTCTCCTCACTCCCTGAGAGACACTCTACTGACAAGACACATGGCACTATATGGATAGACTCCATGCCCTAGGAACTGGAGGAGCCACATGGAGGCTCCAGTCAGAGCTGATATGCTTCTACCACCACTGGATCCACAGCTTTCCCACCCTCTGGCCTGCATTCAGCATCATTGAATGTGTTTCCTGAGTCTAAAGTGGACTTTATAGATTGGTATTGGACATATGAGCTAATTATGGATTTAGAGACTCGATTTGGACTGGGCGAGGATGTTTTCTCAATATTCAACTACTCTTGTATATAAAACTCTTTCTTATAAACATACAAATGACTATGGGTATGCTTCTTTAGTTTACCCAGACTAACATGTATGGTAAGAGATCAATGGTGTTAGGCTGAGTTTTCTAGAGAAACTAAATGAGTGACACTCATATGTGTTTAAGAAAGAATGTTAGCTCAAGATAGAATTCTTTTGTGTGTGTGTGTGTGTGTGTGTGTGTGTGCCATCACTGCCCTGGTGGGAGTAGGAGGCCCAGCCTTGCTCCTGGAGAGGTGCTGCTGGATTTGAACTGCCACCCCTGTGGAACGCAGTCCTGCACACGACCACTAGACCACCGGGGCTCAGCCCTCAAGATAGAATTCTATATCAAAAAAGCAGCCCAACTCAGTCCGACTCAAGGTCACGGGTCTGATACTCACTGGAGCCCTCTTTGTACTCAAGCAGCTGCCAGTGGATGAAGCAAAAGGTGACGTGGGAAGCTCGGTGATTACTAGCCTGTGAATGCAGTCAGGAGGATCCAAGCTCCGTGAGAACGTGGCCAGGCACCACAGCTCCTATGGTTGGTAGGCCACATGAGCTGGCAGCCCCTGGGCCAGGTAAAATCCAGGCAGACAGGAAGGTGCACAGCAGCAAGAGAGGACTCAGTTCCCCTCAGTGTCTCTCAAAGAAAGATTATGACCTGACTGACGGCTCCACCGCATCTCTACTCAAGTATCAAGTTGACATAAAAGCTGACCATCACACCAGCAGTTCTATCTTAGAAGATTATTTGCAAGTTTTTAAAACCTCAGATGCTACTTACCCAAACTATAAGTTATGTAACACCAACTGACCTAGTTGTCCAACTGGACCATGGTTCTGCCCCAACCCTTGTATTCGGTAAATCAAGCCCAGAGACGGCTTGATTTGTTTGGATGTGTCTTGAAAGTATCCATAAATGTGCCCCCAATGTACTTTATTGCATCCATGAACAGATATGCACCACATGCAAACAAGCATATAAACATTTCTGCAAATATGACTATATATGCATGCAGATGTACTCTCACATCCATATTACATATGTATTTCCCTATGTAATCATTCACAATTTTGCTTGCTACTACTGTTGCTTTGAAAATGTTTAGTTTATAGCATTTGTCATCGTTGTTCTTTATCCTTGAATACTCCCCAATATCTCCATGTACCTTGATCACGTTGTGCTGATGTCCCCCATACGTTCATTGCCTTTCTCATTAAAATGAACAGGTGTCTCATCCTTTCCAGCAAAAAAGAAGACCCTCAATGGAATGAATTCACACAGTGGCTACAACTGGATTCAACTCCAGCAATTGTTTTTACAGTTATATTATCACATTTTATTGAGGGCTCTTGCAGTTCTTCTAACATTCCATACATCAATTGTATCAAGCATATGTTTACATATGTTGCCTTCTTCATTTCTAAAACATTTTCTTTCTACTTGAGCCCTTGGTATAAGCTGCTCTTTTCCTCCCTCCTTCCCCCATCCTGTATCATATATTATTCTATGATTGTATCAACTATATTAATTTTAAGGATGCCTCAGGACAATGTTATTCCTATTTAAAAGATAGGATAAGTAAATAGCAGTTGGAAGATGTAACTTGGCAAAGATTACCCAATTAGAATGGGACAGGGCTGGGTCCCTATCTCTGAGACACAGATATCCTACTGGAAAGCATGGACTCCCACCTATGACTTCAAGTCTTCTTGTTTTAAACACAGAGAACCACCTTGATATGAGTAACTTCACAATCATAGAATTTCTAGGACATGGCAAAGTAAATTTTCCTTAACAAGCTCTCATTTTATTGATGAGGTAGCTGAACCAGAAATCCAAGCTTAACTGTTTTTCCTTTACTTTCGTTTAGAAGACAAAAGAGTCAAAGCATGAAAGACTAAATCCATATCAAGAATTTCTTAAGAAAATTGAGAGCGACTTTCATGGAAAGCCTGTGGTCAGTGCACCTTCAGTCCTACACAATGAGAAACAGAAACTTTCACTGTTGATTTCAGAGGAGCAACAAGGTCCTCCATCAACACAGGGGCATAAGCTTGACATTCTGGGATGAAGTAGGACGATGAAATTTACCAGATGAAGTTAGTGACTAGAGTCAAAGTTTTGTAATTATCTCTGTGAAGTATATCTGACTTCCTGGAGGATTTCAATTGACACAAGGGCTTTTGTGGCTTTCTGTGTCCTTCCACTGCTTGTCTTAATTCCACTTAAGAGATTGTAAGCTGTCCAAAAGAATATTTGTATCTGCTATTTCTTTTGTAGTTATTCATAATTCTCAAAACAGATGGCATTCAAAGTGTATCCTGGCATAGGAAAAACTTACACCCAAAGGCAGTCCACGTTTCTTTTTCTCCTCCATCTACCTCTTTTGAGTGAAACAGTTGTTGAGCGCTTCAAACAAGACACTGAGACTGAAGGAAGTAGTTCCAATTTTCTGGAGAGAACAAATGAAAAAAGCCTGTCCACCTGCTCTGTATATTGTTTTGTTTTATTGAGATTTAATTCAAAGAAATTGTGAATAGTCATTTTCATGCTACATACTGCCCTTCACTGCAGGATGTATTAATCATATTAGGCCAAAATTTACCTCTCGCCCACACAAACATACTGTTATCTTGCTGCTTGCTTCTCTGGAGATTATTTGACATCAGCAAAGTTTCATCAGGAAACTGAGGTGATTGAAAAATGCCAGAGAAGTTGAAGAAAATGCATTCCAGATTATGTACTTCCGGCTCCTCCCTCTTTTATTTCATTCATGTTCCTTGTCTGAGTCATTGCTAAAATAGTTTCAAGACTATGCTTACATTCAGTAGCAAGTACAGAACTTATTTATTCATGTTCCCCATTTACTTATTTCACTTGCACTGCAATGAGCTTTGCCTAGCTCATTTTACAATTTAATTAATATTCCGATGTCACTACTGGAATTTGATGTGGCTGCACTTAGTTAGTGGTTTTGAGAAACATATAGAAATAAAGTTGCTTTTCCCTGTGAGTAAACTCTGCCCAGTTTATCCTTGAATTGTTATTCTGCTATCTTCAGCCTTAACACATTTTGGATTGCTCATTTGTAGTAGAGACCTGCCACAGTTGCTAAGTATGACGTCATTCCTCTTCCACATTATCTTCTTGCTCATCACGGCATTGTCCTTCTGTTTGGATAACGCCTGCATTCTGTGGAAGGCATGTTGTTGTGGAGTATAAGGACTCATGGATTTCCTTGCTCCTTTGCCGCGTGTTACAGCCAGTGCTCTCAGTTTCTACCTTCTGGGAACACATGTTGCTAGTTGTTGTTGAATGGATTTTTACTTACAGCAGCCCAGCATGGATGGGGTAGACGGTTTCATAGCATTTTTGGGGGGGGGTGGCATCACTGCCCTCTGGTGGGAGTGGGAAGCCCAGCCTTGCTCCTGGAGAGTTGCTGCTGGATTTGAACCGGCAGCCCAGTGGGCTGCAGTCCCACACTCAACCACTACGCAACCAGAGCTCAGCCCACATAACATTTTTTTTTGGGGGGGCATCACTGCTCTCCGGTGGTGGGAGTAGGAGGCCCAGCCCCACTGCTGGAATTGAACCTCCATCCCAGTGGGCCGCAGTCCCACGCACAACCACTACGCCACAGGGGCTCAGCCCCCACATAACATTTTTAAGACAGTGACCTTGGGAATTAGATCAATAATTCTGTCTTCCACAGTGCTTCTGAGTGGGTCCAAAATACTGCTATGTTGGCTAGTCGTTTACCATGGACACATTGGAGCCCACAGGAACCTTCTCTAAAGCAACTAATGAAAGTGTGCCTTAATGATGCATGTGCACCATAGAAGGGACCTTTCTCAGATTAAAACTTCATGGAAGACTTGCTTCATAAGGTGAACCTTGACCTATGTTCTGAAGCCTGAAAGAGAAGAGGAAAGTGTGTCTCAGCAAATGCAATGGGAAGAACAGTCAGAAATGAGAGCAAGGAGAAGCCTGTAGGGCACTCTAAGGAATAAGAATTTTATTTTGAGTGCTTTGTGAACCATTGGAAGGATATGAAGCAGAGTTTTGGTATGACCAGTGGAAACTCACTGAACTTCAATCACTTACTGAGACCTAAAACTGCAAGCATAACTTGGTCCCTATCTCCCCGGAGCTTGAAGCTTGCATATGTAGGCAAGAAAAGATACACCTGAGAAGACAAAATAACAAAAAAGCACTTTGGACCATGTGAAAATGTGGGATAAATTAGGGTTGTAGCTGGGGGACAAGAGGGCCTACTGATGCTTTTGAGAACTTTTTTTCCTTTTTTAAGGAAATATCTCGATATAACAATAATACTGTGGTGAAAGAGTGTTGAAGTAAGACATAAGCCCCAAGCATCAAGACCTCTTCAAAAGAACAAAAACAACGGCATCCTCTCGTTCACTTCCAGTGATAGGTCCATTCATTGCCCTGGTCGAACGAGGTTGGTGAGACTGGAGCCAGGCTGATCATTCAAGTCGCTCTTTTGGAAATTCTCAGAGTATGATGCAGGCTTGTGATAAGAGAACACCAAAGATGATCGAAGGAAGAGATTATGTAGAGGCAAGAGAGACAATAGGGAACATGACCCATGAGGCCACCTGACCCTGTTAGAGATATAGCAGAATTACTCTTCAGATTTTCACTCAAATAGCTGCATTCATGAGGCTTTGCCTGTAGAAGGGGAAGGGTATCGCCATGTCTATTTTGGACATGTCATGCTTAAGGTGCCTTTGAGACCACTTGGTGTTGATGTCTGATTTTCATTTAGATGAACATACTGACTTTTGTGGCGGAGTGGTCTGGTGGAGGAGATGCATCTGTTGGTCTGTTAAAAAAGTAGGAGATAAAGCGGTGGTGTTGAAATAGTTACTGCAGCATAGTGATCAGAATGAGGAGAGCCCCGGAGGGGCACTGGGAAATGCTTTCATTTAAGGGTTGAACGGAGAAAGTAGATCTTGGTCAGTGGGTAGGAGGAAAACCTAGATGAATGCGGTTAGGGAGTTAAATGGAAACTTCTAAGGAGGAAGTCATCAATGGGGTTAAAAGCTGTCTGTTCTATGTGTAAAGATGTACTATGATTTTCATAACAAATTAAATACATTAGGTGAGACTGTTATTGCTAGTAACTTGCAATAACTGACTAATGGCATATAAAAAAAATACCACAAAGCTTAGAGAAAAGTAAATGAAGCCAGGCTTTCAAGATGATATACCATCAGCTGGAAATGCAATGTAAAGGATGGCATGCTGATTTCGATGTAACAGACATACGGTTTTGTTTGTGCTTCTAGTCCAGAGTTGAGTGCTTTTCACTGCCCCCTTCCTTTTCTTCCTACCTGCAGTGTTTGTGGCTCGACCATGAGGACACACAGAGAGTCATGGTGCAGGACCATGGAGCTCATGACTCCTCTGAAAACTCACTCCAGAATTTGGTCTCACTGATTCCTAGCTTTATGTCATGGGATAATAGTCTTTACAGTGGGCCCGTGCGTACACACACACACCTTGATTTAGTTCCCTTTTAGGTTGCCTTACCCATGCAAAGATACAGTGAGCACATTTCATTGGCAACTAGAGTTGAAGAAAGGATAAAATAACATAGCAGATGAATGGTTTAGAAGGCCCATCTCATTGATTCTTCCTACTGAAATCAGGCTGCACATATATGCATGTACACACACATCACAACAACAAACACGAGCTAGTATTTTCCTCTGCTCCTTAATTAAAAGAGGCAATCTTACTCCCCCACCCCCGAAATTTCCTACCTGAACAAGGTTTCGGTTCCCACACAATACCCTTTTCCTCTGCTCCCCGATTCTTCCGTTATCTGGGTCTGCCCTCTGACACTGCTCCCAAACTTATGTTTTCTTTTCTCATTTCCCTCTCCTTATGAGGGACAACCTTATAACTAGAATATCTGGCTCCACTTGGTGTTTCTCCTGTAATGGGCACCATGTGGTAAAGAAAGGCAGGAAAACTCTTTTTTACAGGAAATTCAAATGGCAATGCTTGCACTATGGTGCGCTTTGAAATAAGAATTTAATTAACCTAATTAAAAAAGATTACCCTTTGAAAGCACTTAGGTAAAAAGTAGGTAGTTTGTCTTTTTCTTGATGACACGTGTCTCTAAACCGCAAGGGGTGGTGCCCGGGAAGACACTGAGAGTTTGCAAGACTTCAATGCCACAGAGCTCCATCCCCATTCTGTAAGGACTGTGAACTAGGAATGAATGCACCAACAGCCATGCAGGCACAGAGAAGGAGAAAATGCCTATGAATACACAGATCTGACCAAAGTCACCTTTGCTGCGAATATATCTAGGAAGGTGGTGGAAGCATACAAGGGCAAAGTTATGAAAACTCCTTAGCAATAACCAACTACCTTGAAGAAACAAGTACTGGACCTAGATATTCAGGACAATAGTCTGAGGCGGAGGGGGTGGGCAGGGGGCATGCCACCAAGGTCAATTAACATAGCATAGTTCACAAAAACAATCCACCTATTTGGGTAAGTAGCTAATGGGGTCTGCCAAGCTTATGCGCAACCCTCAAAGGTACAACTCTTGTTCTTCCACAGTCTGGAGGGCAGACGAATGATGAAAATCAAACGACATGTAGAAACAGGCCAATGGATAAAGAGGTCATTCAAAGATCAGTGCTGATACCCCGAGACCAAAAAAAAAACAAAAAAACAGGATGGTGCCCGCTTACCACCACCAGATGCTCTGAAAAGGGTCGCATTAGGAGGACCTAACTAGTGGTTAGTAGTCCAACTTGTAACCCATGAGATCACCAAGGGTCCTTTAGCCAAATAACAGATCTATCAAGGGAACAGTAGCATAAGTGAGATGCTTGTATTTTAGGATAATCAACCTTTTAAGACCAAAAGGGCAGCATTTATCTAAGGAAAATCATTAGAAAAGTTAGGAAAGAAGTTGGAATGGCAACAGGAAGCATAGGGAGGAAGCTAGATAACTGATGGTATATTGGGAGGATTACAATAAATGAGATGAAACACGATGCCAATGTAAAATGGATGATCTCCTCTCTCAACCTCCATCCAATTAGCAATAAATGAAGCCACCTTCCTCATGATGCTAATTTTATCTGTTAAAGTACATGCATTAGGAAGTGGTTAGTTTAGAAATTGATATTGAGTGTTTGATCCAACTGAGAAGATGAACTCTCAAACCTTGAACATGGTTTCTTTGGGGGTTTAAGAACAGCTGCCATCTCTTCTCCTTGATCACTTCTTTCCCTTCCTCCATGTACTTTTCCTTGAATGCTTCCATCTCCTTAGTCTTCCAAGGGCCAATGAGGGTCAAGTATCCCAGGGCAGCATCTAAAATGAAGGGCTACTCTTCAACCAAATAAGGAGTCCCTGGGAGGGGCATGTAGTTCATGTGCCCAACTGCTAACCCAAAGGGAGTCTGAGTCCACGCGAAAAGATCTGGAAATTTCCTGTGAAATCAGCCATAGAGAGGGACACAGTTCCACTCTGGCACACATGCATTGTCAGGAGTTGGGGTAGCCAAGATCATCTCAAGGGAGTAGAGGGCACCCCCCCACACACACACACACACCTTACCGCACTCCCCAACCCTCACCACATATCCAATAAAAGTGAACTTGCCTAAGCTCCACTCCATCAGGTCTCAACTTTCAGCCATATAATTGAAACATCAGTCTAAGGAAAAGTGATCATGACACATATTCTCCCTTTAAGTATTTGCATTTTAATAGATGATTCTTTCTGCAGCCCGTGCCTTCACCTAAAGGTGATGGTTGCAATTTTGCTGAATATGATTTAGACAGGTCTCTTTCTAGACCCCTCAAATCACCACTGTCCCCTGCATCTGGGAAAAAGATGGGGCCTGTCTATCTGTTACCCTCTTAAGGGAAAGTGATTACTATACTCAATTTGATCTATCTTTGAAATGCTTGCATTTATTCATCCTGCATTTGTAAGTGTGCCAGGAGAGAAGATTTGCTCCTTGCAAGAGAGTCCATCAAGTGAAAGAATTTTATTCCTCCCCCCGCCCCTTCCCCCAAAAGCCAACTTGTGGATAATGCACGAGAGTTATAAGCTCATTTGAAACTGTGAATCATTTTCAAAGAATGAACATGGGCAAAGGAAGGAATTGGGCTGCTAGGAAAATTAGAAAAATAATAAATGAAAGCTCCCCACCTCTACTTGTTTTCCCATTTGGGCAGGTGGGCTGGGCTTTCCAGTCTTGCTGTGTCATGTCTGTCCCTCCCGGCCCAGGGGTGACAGACTCGCAGTGATGCCTGCATGTCTGCCTTGCAGGTGTGGCATCTGCTACTTGCCAGCTAGCAAGACGTTGGAGGAATCTCCCACAGCGGTTGTAAAGAGAGAAGGAGAGAGATAATAGTTCACTGGCACCAACAATCTAGTCCCCCAACCGGCTGAATGTTTGAATAATAGCCGCGACACTTGCCCTCCTTCTCCTCCCCTTCCCCTGGCTCCGCCACTGTGAGATTCTCTTCCCGGCTCCACAACTGGGAGCTCTAGGGAGCAGATTGTTTTGGCTGGAATTAGCCGGGCACAGATGGTACCACCTGCTGCATGTTCCTGACTTCTTATTGGCTTCCCTCTCAGCTCTCTGAGTTTTTGTAATTTTCAGAAGTTCAGGGGAAAAAGAAATGGCTGGGACTTTGCTCTTGCCTGATTCTAGCACAGCTGCTTGGAGCAAGCTGGCAAGGGCAGGGCGGGTGCGGGGGCCATGCTGATCACCAGGGAAGGTGTGTTCAGGGTGGCTTGCCATCGTGACAGCCTGTTTGCTGTATCTAGCACTTTCGTTTCCAAAATACAAACTTTCTTTGGGCCAAACATCTTCTGTTTTCCAGGCAGACAGATTTGCCTGTGACCAGACGTGAGGCAGGTGGTCTTGCGAGATTCTGAAAAAACGCGGTATCTCTCCACGCCACAATCAGAAGGGGCATGGACTGTTGCTGCCCGTTATCTCCTGGCCATGGAGCTAACCTATGGGACAGCGTGGCACTGCCCCTGTGAGTTTGTGCAACTGTAGCTTTTTGCAGGAGTAGAAAGGCTCCTCTTTTTCCTGGTGCTTTTGAACTACCTCTATGACTTTATCGCCCGCTGCTCTCTCTCTCTCCTTCATAGGTGTTGCTTTTTTGGATTGATTGCCCTTCTATTTCTTAAGAAGGCAAATGCTTTCCTGCCGCCGATATTTGTACTCATCGATTCTTCTCAAAGGAGTCCTGCTAGCGTCGTGGGATGATCATGTTGGACTGCTAACTGCACGACCAGCGGCTCAAACTCGTCAGCCATTCCTTGGGAGAAAGATGGCCCCAAAGATTTCACAAACTACCAGCAAGTCCGTTCTGAATCATAGCCACCCTGTAAGACATGACCCCAGGGATTTCCAAGGCTGTAACTCTTTCTCGGAACCAAAAGTCTCATCTTTCTTGCATGGAGCAGCTGGTGGTTTTGAACTGCTGGCATTGTAGTTAGCAGCCCAACACATAACTCACCGAGGCATCAGACTAACCAGGGTAGTTTTAGTCTGCTCGATGGCATCACTGGGAGTCAGAATTGACTGGATGATAGACAGTTTGGTTTGGTTTGGTTCCTTCTCCCTGGGACCTCGTTTCCTCAGCTATCCATCCCTTCCGTGCTCAACTCAAATCATTCCCTCACAGAGCCTGCTCCTGCCACCTCTTCGCCCACCCCCACCTCATTCACTGTTCAAGCACGTGCTTTCCTTTTACACAATATTGGAAATGATCTTCTATTATTTGTTGTTCTTTGTTTTGTTTTGCTCTCAGCCTGCTCTGCTGAAGGATGAGTTACTAAAGGCAGGCATGCTGTCTGCACAGTACTGCATATGCACGACATAAAATAGTGCTCACAGAGCGTCACTCAGCAGCAGCGGGGTTTGCGTGAAGAATGCTGCTGTTTTGTGTTGAAATAGGAGATTCATCATGGGATAGAAGAGAAAATGCTCCAGACGTCCATATTTGTACATTCCTTAGGGTGACTGGCACTCAGTATTATTTGGGGGAGCTATGTATCAGACTGTAAGAAATTTGAGATCAGGGAGGGTATTTTGTTCGTCCTTGCCTTTCACAGTTCTTTACATTGTGCCTTACGCATGATCAGCACTGCATAAATCATCCCACTTTCAAAGTCATTGTAACTGGCTTTAGTCATAGTGGCAGTATATTTTATACCACAGAGAAGAACCCCGGGAGGCAAAGTAGTGAAGTACTTGGCAGCCACAGATGGGTAGTTTGAATCCACCAGTCACCTGGTAGGAGAAAATCGAGGCAGTCTGGGTTCGTCCATAAAGATTTATAGCTTGGTGGGGGAAAAGCCACGGGACAGTTCTATTATGTCCTACAGGTTTGATGCGTGTGAACTGACTCAATGACCAATTTTCTTGGAATTGATAATGAGGTCATTAACAGAAGCATCTATGCCACAACTGAAAACTTGCCTTCTGGTTCCAGTTCTGTTCATAACTATGGGGCAGATTCGGCAGGTCTTTTTATGTGCTTGAGTGCCAAAAATGAAGTCGGACCTTCGGTCAACGGATACTAAGATTCCTCCACAGTCTAACTTTATTTCATCTTTTTCAGTCTCATCTAATTTTCTCATTGCAGATTTATGAATCTCCTGCTTCTCCTGTTGTTCTAGCCCACAGGTGGCCACTTTGGGCTGTCTTGGGTCATTTGGTTTCCAAAGAGGTTATGACTCTTTGGAAAAGGAGGGAAAGAGGTCTCCCATGGTGAACTCAGACAGAATGTGGTCAAGACGGTCATGAGGTTGGGTAGTGCCACACTCTCTCATTGGCTATAAGTATTGTCAAGTGTCTGGGGCAGAATTCATGGATAAAAGATATGGATGGTCATTAGTCATTTTAAAAGATCATTTCTCAAAGTGAAGAATGTTTCTGGGCCTCGGTTTAAGGAAACTAGTTCAAAGGATGATATGAACTTTGGCCTCTGCCAAGGAACTGCTTTCCATTCATCATGACTTGGCAGTTCGTTGTGAGGATAGAATCTCCAAGGTTGTGCCCATACATGGATGTCTGGGGACCGAGAATCTCGTCTTTCTCCCATCGAGCAGCAGGTGGGTTCAAACTGCTGACCTCGAAATTAGGAGCCCAACTTGTCATCTACTATGCCACCTGCGCTCTTTTTATGTGGCATCTTTCAGTAGATTCTTCTCATTGCATTCTTCTGGGCTTCTTGTCAACACCAGAATGAGTTTATTTTGGGGGGAGGTAGATAAACTAAGTCGGCCCTTCTGGCGTTTTCAAAGTCATTTGAAGGCATGTTTTGCTGACCTGTGAGAGAGAACCTTGGATGGTCAGACTGGTCATTCAGGAGGCTGAGGTTCTGCCCATCTGAGAAGTAGCCTGCTTTCTAAATCATGGTGACGGAAACCCAACCAACCAACCAACTAGTGCGATCTCTTTGTCTGCAAATGTCCATTTCCTAATCCTTAAAATGTGGATGCAAAGCTACTTGACCCTTTTTATATTTCCATGTGTTACAAATATAAAGTTTTCTTTGAGGAAAGTTTTATTGAAGCATGATGAGGTTTGTGGGGGACAATTTAATGTAGGCACGAAAGGTGATATTTGGTCATTCCACAAGAGTCTATGGCATAGGTAAATATCAAACTGTAGATGAAGCCCTCAGATTGGAGGGCCCTGACAATTTCTGAAGAAGGAGTTAAACAAATAATGATTGTGGCTTTTTTTAAGTTAAAAAAAAAAAGGCAAGCCCCTCAACTCACTGTTGTGAAACAGATGTTGACCTTCTGTGGCATTTCTGAGACTGCACATCTTTGTAGGAACAGAGAGCTGTAGCAGGTGACTGTAACCACCCATCTTGCAATAAGCAGGCCAGTGCTTAACCCCCAGTACCACTAGGACTCCTTTTCAAAGATCGGGGTAGTATTGATTAAGCAGATACAGAGCTAGAATCCATTTTGTTGTTAAAAGATCTTGTTAAATGCCCTATCACCACTTCTTTGTGAATTCAGTGTTCTCCTTCATGGAAAGGTCTTTGATGGTGTTTTGTTTTTTGTTTTTAAAAAAACAACACATTATATATTTTGGAAAAGGTAGGGGGTGGAGATGTCTATTTAGATGCTGGGCTACTTATTCCGAAACTGATTGTATCTTGTAATAATTGTCTTTAAAGGGTTAAAACAAGTTGGGTAGGATGGTTAGTACTTCTCTCTCTCTCTCTCTCTCTCTCTCTCTCTCTCTCTCTGTCGCTCTTTATTGCCTTTTCCTTAGATGAACCCTCATCCAGAAACCCATGAGCTCACACTTTCTAACCATGTTCAGGAGCGAAGTGGTAGACCTCCATGGGCTGACTCAGAGTTGCAGGAAGTGGGTGAGGGTTATTCAATAGTTGGTGTTCTCCTCTTCTGTCTACACCCATCCCAGGTGGCACTGCAGGGTTGGAAAACACTGTTTGTGTTGGAAGTGGTGTCTTTCAGAAGAGATGTAAAAACCAAGGCTGAGGGGCCTCATGGTCGTTAAAGAGACTGAAAGGTTTTCTATGAGAGCAAGGATATTCTTGAGTTTCTTTTCTAAATTTACACTCTCTTATTCACCCATGTTTTCAAAGTAATTTGAAGGCTGCATTCCTCTGTCCCTACATGAAACTAGAGTGGAGTGAAGCTGTAATTCTTTGTTCACTATTGCTTTGTTTTGTTTTCAAGAAATGGATAAAAGTGTTTCTCACTGTTTTAAGGCGGGGTCATAGGTTGGCATCTAAATTCCCTGTGACATGTGGCATATTCAGCCTCCATTTATATTTTCTCTATTTAATTTTGACACATCTTGTAAATTAAATTTTTGCGAGACTCTTTTCAGAACTCCTTTTTCCCCCCAGCATCAACCTTACTTTTTGTGCTTTCCATTTGTGTAAAACAGCCAAGTATAAAATGTTTTAGAAGCACTCTGTCCAGACGCCTTCCACCTCTGGAGTATTGTTGCTTTTTAACACTAGCGGCCCAGGTGTGTGCAGCCCAGCCTAGAAAGCCTCAGTCGGCACCCTCACTTTCCTCCGACTGCTCTGGACGTGGTCAGAACAGGACCACAATGCACAGTCCTTTCTCAGAAGTTTCCTTAGGTTAGATCTGTTCCTCCTGAGTCCTGTGCTTGCCAATGCTAAGTTTCCTGCTGGGGCAGTTGTCTATTTTTAACATGTTGAAGGCTTATCCTTCGCTCCTAAGCTAACAGTAAGAGAGAGAAAGCTGATTGGGTGTACTTACAAATCAGGATCATCAGGATTTGTGGAATCAGAGATATGAATGAGAAGGACCAATTAGAATACTTAAAAGGTCGTTTGTCACTGTTTTAATCTTCATGCACTTTTTTTTTACTCATCACTTTCTTTGACTAAAATTATTAGAATCTTAGTCATCTTTATCTCGAGGTCAAACAGGAGGGGTGGTGCTCTTCTGGCTTTTTGATATGAGATTCTGGTGGCGGGTGGCTACTTTAACAGAGTTCTAGCTTTGTGGCACAGTCGGCAGCATATCCCCTCTGTGTCGTTTCTCTAATTCTGTATTTCATAGATACATAAAGTTTGAAGGATTTGTGTTTGCTATTTAATAGCATTCGTTTGATCCAGAGATTAATACATCATCTTCAAACCTTCAACAGAGGCCTTCAAACATCAGACTCCCGAAATTGGACACAGCCTACTAGCCCCCAAGCACATGTTGTTATTTGTCTTGATATTTATTTAAATAGTTAGCTCTATAGGAAGCAATCATTCCTTTATACTTGTTTAAATTTAGTATTGACATTTTTATTTGGGACAGGAGGTCTTTTTTCTTTGTCTTTTTTTTTTTAAAACATGGATACAGGAAAAGAAAACTCTCCAATAAAAATATTGTCTAAAAAGTTTGTTTTGTCTTCATGATTTACTAAATATGTACAATTTCAATTCACAGCGAAGGTAACAAAGATTTAAACAGCCAACATCACAAATGTCTCAAGTTCTAAAAAAAAAAAAGGAAATCACTGTGCACAATTTAACAATTTAATTGAATACAAACCAAAGCTAAGTCTTCAGTCTGAATCTTTCTTATGATGGGCACAAGCCATTTATTTTCTTCATCTTTGTTACACGATGCATATTTCAGTGACTAGAAAAAGCCCCTCCCCATTTTAGTATATTAGGTTAAGTCAGTACATATTTAGGAGAGGCAGAAATTACCTCTTGGCACACCTATATGAATCATGATGTGTCCACACATATGGCATGATATTTATTAATATAGAAAATGATCAGATGAGTCCATTGTGACTTTTTCAAATGTAGGAATGTTTTCTGCATGTATAAAATCTTGAAGTTTATGTGCATGTTAATTAAAATGGCAATGATTCAGTCAGTACCCTCTTATTATAAGATGTTGAGAAAGAATTGTTCGGCTCTTGAAATAGAGACTTCATATCTTTATCCAATTTAGATTTGTAAAGTTCTCAATCATCTGAATTCAAATATGTGGTCATTCAGATATAATGATCAAGTGAGTAAACCAATTAATCATTAGAAACAAACGACATTTAATATAGAATACTTGAGTTACAGTTAAGGAGGGAGCCATCGTTTTGACTGCCCTGTTAAATCTATAATAAGACTTTATTCACATATATATTTTTCCCCAAGTAAATTCTTTGGTGTCTTTTTTTTCTTCCCTCTTTTTTGAGTGTTGTGATAGATGAACATGTATGGTGAGATTCAAACAATTGCACCACGCATGTTTATTTGAATAATTGTCCCATTGCACAATCAAATAAATCTGAGCGTGTTTGTCTGAATGTTTTTACACGTATATGGAATCGCATACTCAAATAAATGCAGCTGTTTCTATTACAATGTGGGACACTCCAGATATGCACACTCATGTTTGTGTACATATACAGAACCCGACAGCTCCACATGATCTCACACATCTTGGAGTAAAAGTGCAGTTAACAACAATTTTTCAGTTCAAATCCATGTAAACTTATCGGGCAGTTTGCTCAAGTTCATGAGTAAGATTTGCTTTCAACAAGGCTTCTATCCTTTGAAAGATAAAAAGTGACCTTTCTGAGTGATCGGAAGATGAAAAATACCTAATAAAATCATTCATATTTATTCAAATAGAGTTCCTTCTTTTCACTTTCATCCAAATCCTCCCGCTTCACCGCAGCTCAATTCCTGCTAAAGAAGTTGTATGTTTTGTTTTGTTCTTTTTAAGAAATTCTGATACTCATCTCATCTTTCTTCCTCGTCATCTCAGGGCTAAACCTAACATGTTATGGAAAAGAGAAAAAACAAAAAGATTGCACAAATCTGCTAGGACCCAAAAGGCTCTTGGGGAAACCAGGCAGGGGTATTCTGTTCTTCTAAAGTGGTATCCCTATCCTCTCTCCCTCAAAGAAAGAGAAGCAGAAGGAGAAGGAGGAGGAGGAGGAGGAGGAGGAGAAGAAGAAGAAGAAGAAGAAGAAGAAGAAGAAGAAGAAGAAGAAGAAGAAGAAGAAGAAGAAGAAGAAGGAAGTATTAAGGATGTGGGAAGAGTATTTGATGAGGGA